>JAOXYD010148902.1:0-10544 GCA_028565735.1 Pinacopodium congolense
AACACTTACTAGCCATGCTCACTTTACCTTGGTATGTGGATATTGTTAACTACTTGGCTGGTAATGTGATCCCTCCTTATTTTTCTTACCAACAAAAGAAGAAATTCTTTTCTGAAGGAACTAATGGAATGGATATTAATAGAATTGGAAATATGAAAATAAAGAATTGAAAATTAAAGAGAATAGCTAAGGTCATGTTTAGTATCCATTTTCATTTTGGTTTTTAATTTCTATTTTTCTAAACACAAAAATAAAAACAACAACACAAAAACCGAAAAAAACAACATATTAATACAACACAGAAACCAATAAAAACACACAAAAACTAACACTAAAAATCAAAACCAACAATAATACCAAACATCCTTTAAGTTTATAGAAAGAAACGAATAAACGAATGACTATAGCTAGAAACCAATGAAAAATCTAAGGTAAAATGGAGTAAAAGAAACATTGTAGCCATCTCTCTATGTATAAAAGCTCCAAAAACTTGTCAAAATATATTAGTTGTCGTCCCCACACACTTAGCCAACTCCCCTAGGACCTTGTGCACTCACCCAATTAAAATCTCCCTAAAACGTCTTGCTCTTGGTCGTTTTATGCTCCCTACTATCTTTTAATCCAATTGCTATCATTTTGGCTTATTAATGTTGTGCTTTCTCCATTTAATCAAGTCCAACTCTCTCCAGGCAGTCTTCTCTTGGCTCAATCACCTTTAGCTCCCCAGGTTTCTAAGCTTTTAATGTTTTATCTCCCTTTTGGAGACTTTGGAAGCTTTCTTTGACCTCGGACTTTGAACTTGATGGTTTCTCCTTGATAGATCTCACCTAAGAATGTTCATATTAAACTCGGAATGAAAAGAGAGAAGAGATAAATAAGAAAGAGACAATGACAAATCATAAATCAAACATTCTCTAGTGAAAAGAAAAAAACTTTCTTTCTAAAAGGTTTAAGTCTACTGAAAATCCTTATCATTTAACCTTTGTCATTTTAGTTTTCATATTTTGATAATTATAATGTACTTCTATAATTTTGTTTAACTATCAAAAACCCCTTTCATCATACTATAAAATTTTCATTTATTTTTTTCTTAAAATGACTTTGTGTTGAAAGTTCTAATATAATGTCGTTTTAAAGTTATGAATAAACGAAAAAAAAATTAATAAGCATGACAAAAGAGCTGTATGATAGCTAATTAACATTATAAGTAGATAAATAATAATTTTTTTAAAAATAATTGAAATGAAAAAAGGTTAAATCATTTGGGTTTAATATAATTAACTCTTTTTAAAATATACCTTACATTTTCCTTATTTTTATTCTTATAAGACTATTTCATTTTTACATTATGCAAGCGTGGTTTTGTCAACTTTTCAATAACTTTCTCTCATTTCCTTTTCTTAGGTTTCTCTCTCATTTTTATTTGATTTTAAATTTTCCATTTATCGTTCTTATTTCCTGATCATTCAAACTAATAAAACAAAGATTCATATTTGACTATCAAGATAAAGTAGAGAGAAAATCAATAAATGTTTATTAAATGGAGTTTTATGTTCTTTGAAATGGGATTTAGCTACTTTCTCATTTGTTTTTTTAGTTTCTCCTCAATGTTATTTTGATTTTAAAATTTTCATTTGTCCTTCTTTCTCGATCATACAAACTAACAAAACAAAGGTTTCATCTTTGACCATGGAGAAAGATTATAGAAAAATCAATAAATGTTCATTAAATGGAGTATGTGTGTTCCTTGATATGAAGCTCATAAAAGTCTCAAATGATTTACCATCCCTTATTGTTTACCCTTTAAACAATAAAACTCTCAATTAAAATTGTATAGAAGCTAAAAGCATAACATCTTACACGATCTCAGTAATTCTATTAAAATCTCTTATAGTTTAAAATTTTGATGGGAAGTCTTTATATTTTGAAAGATGTCTAAATTCAATTATTTTATTCAATTATGCCATGAATTTTCACTGACCTAATATTTTTCAAGCACATCATATCCCATTTAGCTAGCCATATGATTGAGAGTTAGCAAATGGCTGGCATATATGGAATAAATTAATTTATTGATTTAAATAATTATTAATTTATTTTATTCACATATTATTATTTATATTAAAAATAAAATATTATTTAATTTTTATTAAAAATATTTTTATATTTATTATTAATAATATATCGATCTAATATAGTATCAAAACTAAAGTCTTTCATTAAAATTTTATTTATTTTCCATGATATTAATAAATAAAATGATAATTTTATTTTTAATTATAAATTAAATTTTATAAATATTCAATAATTGATTTTATTCATTTTTTGTATTAATAAATAAAAATGTATGATGTTTTATTATTTTATTAATTTATCATATTTAAGTCTCTTTATTTATATCAAAATTTAAAAAATTTAGTAGATAAATTTTGTTTATTTTATCAATAATTAGTAAGTAATAATATTTTATTAATTTTTATTTTAATAATATTTTATTTTAATAACATGGCAAATTGCTTATATAGTTGCCCTCAATCTTTATCACTTTATAATTTGTCCCCTAACGTTTCTAAAAAGGTTTAAATTGTCTCCTAACGTTTTTAAAGATATCACTTTTGTCCTTAACGTTTAAAAAATGGTATATTTTGCCCATTAACGTTTACAAAATAGTGTAAATTGCCCCTTTAAACTAATTTCATTAAAGTTTTGTTAATTACTTTCTTAATAATTAATTAACAGTTTATTTATAGAATATTGACAAAATTAACATTTACCCAATAAGATCTTAATGAAATTAATGTTAAGGAGGTAAAATATACCATTTTGGGAAAAGAGAGATGGGGTTGCTTAGTTTTTTTTTTTTTTGCATGTGCAATGTATATGGGAAAAGAGAGAGATGCTCTGACTTCTCTCTAGGCCCTCTTCCCCTTCTTTTTTCCTTTCCTTTCTCAGCAACCTACCCATCTACTTTCTTGTTTCCTTTCCTTTTATGGAAGCTTCCTGCCGTTCCTCTCATTTTGGGGGATTGGACATTGCTTCCCCCTTGCTTTCTCGAAGCTCGCTACCTCTTCTCCTCCCCAAACTGTTGCCACCCTGCCTACTGTTGTTCAGACTTCCCCCTATCCTGTCTCCTCCTTTAAACTGTCCTCTTCCTTCACCTGCTCTTACTCTGGTTCCTTCCTACCCTTTGCTTGTCGCTAATGGAGTCCTTTCCCTTGTAGCTTCCAGTCTGAATTTTGGAGACCCTCCCTTTTTGATGAAAGGACCTTCTAGTGGATCTGGTGGCAAACTGGCATGGAATAAGGTGGTTGGTGACCTATCATCTTTGGTCCTCTCTGTTATATACCTGCACAAGAGAAAGGCATTGTTAAACCTCTAAAAGAAGTATTACAGCAAGGTGCTCAGAAATGGAAGGCTTCAATAGTAGGTTATTTCATTAAGAAGTGTCTATCTTTCCCTCAGATGCAATTTTGGGCCACTAAAAAC
Source organism: Pinacopodium congolense (assembly GCA_028565735.1). NCBI lineage: Eukaryota > Viridiplantae > Streptophyta > Magnoliopsida > Malpighiales > Erythroxylaceae > Pinacopodium > Pinacopodium congolense. Next base: position 3,487 of record JAOXYD010148902.1, read on the forward strand.
TGACAGAATTTTGGCCTAGAGTAGGTCCTCATTAATAAGGAGGACCTATTTATGTTCAAATTCTCCTCTAAAGAGAAGGCTAACAAAGTGTTATCTTTAAACCCTTGGCATATATAAGGGAAACCCCTCATGCTACAGAAATGGAAGCCTAGGCTTGCCCTCAATAAATCTACCATGACCTCCCTCTTTATATGCATTGATTTTCATAACATACCTTTGGAGTACTGGTCACCTAAAGGTGTTAGTTACCTAGTCAGCAATTTGGGTAGAACTATAACCATGGATAAGCATACTGCTAACATTAAGCACACAGGTTATGCCGGAGTTTGTATTGAAATGAAATTGGATGAACCTTTCCCTAAGAAGTAAAAAGTTGATAAGTTGACTGACGAGGGAGAGATGGCTGAAGAATATATTGATGTCACATATATGTGGAAGCTAGGGTGCAAGGAGTTTGTTAAGATGTGGAGACCCAAATCTGGTGAGGATGCTAATGGCTATAAGGCTGTAGAGATGGCTACCGGCCGAACTACAAGAAAAGAGCCTCCAACATATGAGGCTCCTAACATGGCTGCTACTAAGGAGCATGTTTTGGACCTAACTGAAGTTGGTGTGAGCTCCTTGTGTCAAAATCAGAGGTCAGTTGATGAAAAACAAAAAGATAATGGGGTGGATATGGCACCAGATGCTACTGCCAAGATTGGATATTATGTTCCTCTGGGGAATCTATGCCCTATTCTGATACTCAAAATTGTAAAGACACTCTTATAGTTAAAACCACCATGGTCTCATAAATAGCAGACATGCATCAAGGACATCGGTCCCCTAGCTCAGGGGTTTCAGTTCAATCCAGTAATAATATGGACAATGCTTGCACTAATAACTCTCTAGCAGATTCAACTGGAGTAGGGAACATAAGGCTAGGCAAAACTACTTGCAAGAAAAGGAGGAAGCAACCCAAATCCTATCAGTGATGACGTTTATCATTTAGAACGTTTGAGGTTTGAATAAACCTAATAAACAACAAGGTTTGAAGGACTTGATTGTCCAAAGGAAACCTCAACTTTTGGGATTAGTGGAGACTAAAATAAAGCAACCTTATCTCTGGCAACACCTATGGTTTTTAGATAAAGATTGGATCGTCTTAAGCAACCATGGAGCTCACTACAATGGTAGAATTATAATCTCTTTTGATCCTTTCACTTTCCAACTCCTTAGCTGGAAGTACTCGAACCAATGCATTCATAGTGAGTTGGTACACATCCCTACAAACTCTCCTCTTACAGTTACTGTTGATTATGCAACCAGTTATGAATTTCAAATAAGGCAGTTATGGACAAACTTTAAGGATCTTCCTATCAATTTTAACTAGCCTTGGATCATTTCGAGAGATTTTAATTGTACTCTTAATGTGACTGAGAGCCATGGTGGAATTACCAGCCTCTACCACAAAAATGATAACCTTTATTAGTTGTTCACAGATGTTAAAATCACTTATCTGTGATATATAGGCCATCAATTCACTTGGAGCAACAAACAGGAGGGTGAAAAATTCATTTAAAGGAAGTTTGATAGATGCTTGATTAACTCCAATTAGATGGAAAAGTTTCCTTTTAGTTATACAGAGTTTGGTAACCCCCTCATATTAGACCACTGGTCAATTTATATTAACCCTATAGAGAGGTACTACAAGGGGCAAGCCCCATTCATAATTTTTAACTCCCTCTTGAACCACCCTCAGTTTCTAGATACTATGTAAAGGGGATTAGATTGTAGAATAATAGGCACCTAGGAGTACATTTGTATCTAGAAACTAAAGGCTATTATGGCTGAACTAATTCAGTTGCAGAAGCAGGTCTCCTTTGGGGCCCCTTAAGGACAAAAGTGATGCTTGGCAACAGATAAATAGTTGTTAGAAGCTTTTAGCTAAGCACCCGACTAACCCTCTATGCATAAATCAAGAGGCCTTAGCTCTAAAAAAGTACATGGAGAAACTGGAAATCCTTTACTCTCAAATGAAATAGAAATATAGGACTCTTTGGATTTCAAAAGGAGACAGATGCACTAAGTATTTTTTTTTTCAAATCAATCCAATTTAGAAAGAACAACAGAAGGATCTTAGGTGGATGGCAGCCTGGTGACTGACTAGGTTCACTTAAAGGACCTAGTGTTTACCCACTATAAAGCCCTTCTTGGAAGTCATCAAGAAGTCAATCATATCTTAGAGGAGATAAAAGAACAACTCACAAATATCTTTCCTAAGGAATACACTGAGCAGCTGACCATGGATGTGACAGAGGAGGAGATTAAATCAACTATGTTTATCTTGAATCCAGACAAAGCGCCTAGTCCAGATGGCTTTAATACTAGATTCTTCCAGAAAAATTAAGACCACGTGGGCAGTATCGTGTCTAATACCATTAAAGAATGTTTTGTTAGTGGATAGATGCTAAAGGAAATTAACAAAACTTATATCCATCTTATCCCTAAGGTGGCGAACCCTAGCTCTCTAAATGATTACCATCTGATTTCTTACTACAATGTTATCTATAAGTTGGTTTCTAAGCTACTGATAAATAAGCTAAAAGTTATCATACCTCTTATAGCTCACTCAAGTCAGGGTGTATTTATTCTAGGGAGATATATTGGAGATAATATCTGGGTTACTTAGGAACTGTTCAAAAGCTACCATCAGAAAGTAGCTATAAGGAGTTGTGCCTTCAAGATTGATTTTACTAAAGCCTATGACAACTTAAGCTGGGTGTTCATTTTCAGCTCTATGGGGGCAATGGGTTTTCTTCATAAGTTCATCAAGTAGACTAGAATGTGCATTACAACAGCAATCTTCTCAATTCTAGTGAATGGGTAGCCCACTAGACCTTTCATGGTTGGAAGAGGACTAAGACAGGGGGACCCTGTATCCCCCTTTCTATTTGTTATGTGTATGGAGGTCCTTATTCGTATGATAAGCTATTATATTTCCAAAGACACTAGTTTTAGATTCCACTATAAATGTCGTAAGATGGCACTATTCAACTTAACTTTGGTGGATGAAATTTTATAGAGCTCACAATCCCTCTCTTAGTTTGCTTTTTAAGTCACTGAATAGCTTTAAAGACATGTTAAGGCTGATCTTCATCCCAAAAAAATGTCTGTTCAACTGACTCAAACCCAGTATATGCCTTTTAAATACCTAAGTGTACCAATCACTTCTAAGAAGCTTAGTTATTCAGACATTTACCCTTTAATTGACTCTATTTATAGAAGACTTCACAACTAGTGCAATAAGGCCTTTATCTTATAGAGGAAAAGTGCAATTAGCTAAATCTATATTATCAAACCTCCACATATACTAAAGCTCTCGATTGGCCTAGCCTAAGGATATTTTAAAGTCCATAGATAGACTCTTAAGGAACTTCATCTGGACTGGAGCAATGGGTCAACACAAGACGTCTAAGGTTAAATGGACTGATGTATGCCTACCTAAGAAGTTTGAAGTACTGGCCATCCCATCAATTAAGATCACAACGAAGGCTTTATTAATTAAGAGATTGTGGAAGCTTTGTAAGGATAAGGAAAGTCTTTAGGTTAAATGGGTTCATCAATACTTTTTAAAATGAAGGAATATCTAGAGTGTCAAGCCTAACGCCAACATTTCATAGACCTTGCAGTAGATACTACTAACTAGAGAAGATGCTCGAGACTATATCAAGTATATAGTTGGCAAAGGAGATTTCATTTCCTTTTGGTATGATAATTGGCATGGTATGGGTGTGCCCTCTAAAATTAAAGAACTAAAGGCCTTAAGAGCCCTTTTTTCCTTAAGATTCTAAAGTTAGTGCCTAATTAGGCATAATATATTGGTTTAGCCGGTCCATTCTAATCATCACTCCTCTATGATCTCGGATAACTTACCCAACTATTACCCATATGCGATCAAGGAGGAAAGAATAGTATGGACCCTCAATAAGAGACAGGATTTTTCCTCCTCCTCCTGTTGGGATCAGTTGTTAGGTCACTATTGCAAGCCCCTTTAGACTAACTTGGTTTAGGACCCTAAAATTCTACCTACACAGGCTTTCATCCTCTAGCTAGCTATGAGGAGGAGGCTGGCTATAAAGAATAAACTCAAGTTTAGCAACCAACATATGAGTTGTGAGATGTGTAAGGGTATAGATGAGAACCAGGACCATATGTTCCTGGCCTACCCTTATTCTCAAATTATATGGAAATAGATTTTTGGGCTTCTCATTCTCTAATGAACTCAGACTAATTGGATTGATTTCATTAATTAGATGTTATAAATCAAATTTAAGAAGAAGGGTGACCTAGGGTTTTTTCGACTAGTAATCAGTACTTCCATTTATGGGCTTTGGAAGGAACAAAATGACAAACTTTATGGTAAAGGGAGAATTAATGCTTCAATCCTGGTGCAATCTCTCATACAGAGAATTAAAGATATTGCGATGAAAAAAAAACCTAGCTATTAACATTAATCCTAATTGGAGTATAGCATAGCACATTCAATAGGTACTTACCGGTTAAGGGCTGGTGAGGAGGCTGGAATCTTCCCGGTTGGAGTGATTCTCTGGAAAATGAAAAACCTAGTTCAGACGAACGTTAGACTCCTTATAACCCTTGGAACGATTTCGGAAGCAAGTTCACTTACTTGATCGGCAATCATCGATGGTGTACGAGACTGGTCTCTTGTGTGTAGGGTTCCAGTGTAGGTCGACAGAGAGCATCTTGCTGTAGAGCGACGGTTGTGTCTTGTGAGATCAATTGAATGTTAGGGATTCGAGTTTCTGCCTTCTATTGCTTTGGTTGTTTTTATTTAGTTCCCCTTTCTAATTGGGATTCATTTTTACAGCTGTAACCTTCATTTTTAATGAAATTTATTTAATTTTCGAAAAAATATACCATTTTATAAACGTTAGGAGGTAATATGTACTATTTTATAATGTTAAGGGGCAAATTATACCATTTTACAAACGTTAGGGAGTAAAGTGATACTTTAAAAAATGTTAAGGGTTAAATTAAAATATTTCTTAAACGTTAAGGGGATAAATTATACCTTTTGCCTTGTTATGGTTGCATTTTGTTCCTCCCTTAGATTGGCTTGTGTTATTGGTTGGTCTGGTGTATTGGAAGGGTGCTCTTCTTCTTCCCCAGGTTTAATTCCTTGTATGTGTTTAAAAAACTTGATGCTTAGTTAATGTCAATTCTTTATTTAATTTTAAAAAAGCAATTAGTAACATAATAATTGTTATTACATGATAGTAAATTAATTATTTTTATTAAAATTTATGTTTATGCAATAATATTTTTTTTTCATAAAATTGATAATATTTTTATTAGTTTTTTGTTGTTAACAAATAAAATTATATATTTTATTCATTTATTATATTTATATAATTCATTACTTGTATTAAATAGTATAATAATATTTAATATAAGTGTTACCTTATTTTTTAAATTACTTATTGTATTTTATCAATAGCTAATAAAGTACTTATTGGTTTGATATTAAAAATTAAATATTAAACTTTATTTTTAATAAATACTTATTAATTTATTTATATTTTCATATTAATCACTATTTTCAGTTCAACGATGATTAATTTAGATTGTCATATCAATCGCTATTAATCATCTTATTTATTAATAAAATTGCATAATAAAATATAATTTTATTGAAAGATTCTATTTTTGATAGAAAAGAAAACGATGTTGTAGTTTTTAGAATAACTAGTTTACTTTAGTGAGCTTTTAAACAAAATAACAGCCAACTCAGAGATAAGAAAAGGCAAATAAAGATGTGGCGTGAATTAAGAGTTATAAGATGTCACATGCTTTTTAGTGGACGAACCATGTACTATTTCTTCTACGTTGTTCATCGCCAATTACATTTGCCCTTAATCCTTTCTTGCTTAATTTTTTTAATGCCCCTAAATTTTATTTTCAAATCCATATGTTCTAGTATCACTTAATGTAATGTCTAAAAATTAATTATAAATTCATAAACCACACACAAATAAATTCAAACTCGAATCCTAATAAATCCACTCAAAAAAATATATAACACAAACTTAATCTGATTAATAGAAAAAAAAAACTCAATCTATCTGAAATAGATGAATAACTTGGTTCAATAGTCCCAACAAAACGTTGAATACTTAGAATAAGCTCACCACTGACCTAACTACAAAATCAACTAATAAACTTATGCGATCTAAGATTCACAAAAAAAAAACTCAAACTCTTGAAAATATCAAAAGGTGAGGAGTGAGCTATCAATCCAATAAGGATTCATAATTACCCTTATCAAATATTCTAATAATTATTTAGGAAAATATATACATATAACATTCTAGGTATGGAAAGCATTTTTAAGTCAAGGAATTTACTAGTGCTACATAGTTCGCAAGGTTGAAAGTCTCACCATATGACAGTCGATATCAGAACCAAAGTTCCAACCTTGTTGATAACAAAGCCAAAGTTCCAACCGAGTTGGTATCCAAGTTAAGTTCCTAGTAAGTTTTTTGTTTAACCTTTATTTTTTACTTGAAAGATGTTCAGTGTAAGAAGTAGTGAGACTACCCACATTGAAGGACAAATCAAGCAATCTAACTGAGGGAGATGGAAATCAAGGGAAGCTTTGGTGGACATCAATGCTAGGCTAGTAAGAGTGGAATTTGTCATAGCTGAGGGGAAAGAGAAGTTTAAGGCGGTGGACAACCGCAGTAAGGTATGATATCACTATCAAAAGAGAAAAGCCTTCAAGCCAAGTGCATTTTGGCTATAAAACTCTTTAAAGAGGAGACCCAACTTAGGTTGTTGAAACTTCCATGAAGGAGAAAGATGGATCATGAGATATTGATTGTGAGACCTAAGGAGTTATGGGAAGACTTCAAGCTCATAGAGGAGACGAGTAATATGGCAATGAGCCGTTTCCTCAACTAAATGAATTACTCATTCAAACTGTTGAACCAAGGTGGTTCTAATCATGTGTTTTGATGATGACAAAACATTATTCTTACTAATGTTTAAGTCTTTGA
>JAOXYD010148933.1:0-10543 GCA_028565735.1 Pinacopodium congolense
GAAGAAGATATCAATCATGTTTCATAATAAGGTACGAATTTAGATTCATACTTGATTATATTTATGATATAATCTTGGTGGATACATGTTATATCCAATCATTGAAGGCTTTATATGGTGCACCTATGTTTTTCTAAAAGAAGCATAATGCGTCATTCTAGTTATGCATTGATTATCGAATGCTCAATAAGATCATGTTAAAGAACAAGTATCTTGTTTTATTAACAACCAATTTATTTGAATGGCTTAAAGATGTAAGATGGTTCGTTAAGCTTGACTCAAGATCAAGATACTATCAAGCGAGGATAATAAAGGGGGTGAACCAAAAACTACATGTGTTACGAGCTATGATTCATTTGAGTTTCTTGTAATGCTATTTGGACTCACAAATGCATGCACCACATTTTGCATCCTTATAAATTAAGTATTTTACCCATTTTTGGATAAGTTTATTATGGTGTATTTAGATGATATTATAATATATATAAGAAGAAATTAGATTATCGTATTAAAGACCCATGATAAGTTTTCTAAGTACCAAAGGACAATGAGTTATGCATGAATAGGGAGAACTGTGCTTTCGTATAAGCCAAAATAATGTTTTTAGGGCATGTGGTTGGCGAAGACAAATTTCAAATGAATAAGTTTAAAGTGAAAGCAATTCATGATTGAAAGACACTAAAAGAGTTGTTCAAATTATATATTCCTTGGTTTTATAAATTAATATAGGTGATTCATCAAGTGTCATTCCTCCATTACATCTCTAATCATCGACCTATTAAAGTAAAATAAAGCATGGAATTAGGATGAAAGATGCCATTAAGCATTTGAGACATTGAAGCAAGAAATGATCGAGGAACCAGTGTTGGCCCTTCCTAACCACATTAAGCCTTATGAGATACATACTGATGCTTCAGATTTTGTACTTGGTAGTGTTTTGATGTATGAAGGTCATCCAATTACCTTTGACAGATTCAAGTTGAATGATATTGAATGTAAATATATCATTTAAGAGAAGGTGATGACCGTAGTGATGCATTGCTTACGAACTTAGAGGCGTTATTTATTGGTTTCTAAGTTCGTCGTGAAAACTAAAAATATGGAAACAAATTACTTCTTTAACCAAAATAGCCCTATGCTAAAGCAAGTTAGCTGACAAGCTTTCTTAGTAGAGTTCAATAGTTCATAAGTTTTCTTAGTAGAGTTCGACTTTCCAATTTAGTATAAGTCAAGTAGAGCAAACCTAGTTAAGGATGTTTTTAATAAGAAGGTGAAGTTAGTAGCCATAAATAGTCAAAATTCTCCTTTAGTGGATTACATCAAGGAGGGGATTAAATATGACACGTGAGTCAAAAGTTAAGGAAAATTGACAAGTCATAGGAGACATATCAATTCTAATTAAAGGATAGTTACTTATTATCAAAGGAGATCGAATTTCAAAGGGGTAAGGTTTGAGGAAAGAGATTATCAAAGAGTTTCATGACTTGAAGTAGGTGAGACATCTGACAGTACATCACACATTGATACTTATGGAACGTACATATTATTGGCCTCAGTTATGGGATGACATTGAAACATATGTAAAGGCTTGTCTAATGTTCCAATAAGTCAAGGAATAGAGCCCTTAACCTATAGGTTTATTAGAGGTATTACCCACATCAATTTGAGATTGTTACAGTATAACAATCAATAACTTTATACACTCTTGCAATTAGGTATAAGGGTATAAGTGCTACCGCATTCAAATTTGATAAGGATTGATATGAGAAGTTCGATATGGAATGGGCTTATCTAGTAAAATGCCGTGAATAAAATGAAGAAGTGAGTTGATGTAAAAAGGATACATGTGAAAATTAAGGAAGGAGATTTAATGTTGGTAAATCTTCTTCCCCATCAGAGCAGAAGGTTTACTAAAGTGTACAGGGGATTAATAAGATGCTATGAGGGCCATTTTTATGGAGAAGTATATCTCGATAAGCTAGCCTATCGTTTAAAGTTACATTCACACTTAGAGATACATCATGTATTCTATGGAGCTTGTTGAAGCTTACAATTAGGATAAAGAGGAGCTAAGTAGGAACAAGTCCAAGAAAGCACCAACAGTTAGCACCACATTTTTCGAATGTGAAGTTAAGGAGATATTAGCACATTAAATCATTTTGAAAAGGATTTTTCATCCAAATTATATAGATTATTTTGTTAAGTGGAAGAAAACACCCGATAGTGAGGCGCGTTGGGAATATAAACTCATATTGTAGAAGTACAAAGATCATATTGCAACATAAAAAGTGGACATGGTAAGGGAGAATGTTACGCCTTAGTAAAACTTCCTTATGTAGAGGGGAATTTGACCCTATAACTCTCTAGAATTCTCTTTACAAGTTTAAAGATAGGTGAAAGGCTCTAAAATCTTACAAATAATTCAATTTTCTCCTTAAATTATGAAAAATATATAGGATATTTTATAAAATGATTTTATGTTGCTAAATTAAATCGAATATAACGAACTATTAAGATGTGGTAAATTATAAATAATTTATATCTTCATTTATATCTTCATTTCGCAAATCTTACGGATCATATAACTTGTAAAACGTTATTATAGAATACAAATATTTTCAAGTTCTCCGAATATTTGTATTCTTTTATTATTTTTTTATTTACTTACTTTTGACTATTAAGTATTTATGAAATGTATTGAAGAAAATTTTAATTACTTTTATTTACTTACTTTTATCTGTTATGTTGAATAATCAGAAGTGAAGTGGGTTTAGTTTTCGGTAAGGATGTTGTTGGTTGGTTTAGTACTTATTAAGCTTAAATAATTCAATTAATTAACATTCAGTCCTAATTCAATTCAAAACCAATAATACGATAGTATACTAGTCAAACAATAATAAAGTGGAGCATTTTTATGACTCTAGAATATTGAACTCATAGGAAAAATGTGACTACTAGGGCAATCAAATTACAATAATCTAGGGAACTTAAGAACACCAAATTAACAGGGTTAGATTAACTAAAATAACCTAAAAGCTTTCCAACTGTGCAATTGTATTCTAAGTTGCTTAAAGATGACCAAGTTAATTAATTAGCTATAGATTAGGCCTTAACTAAATTAATTATGTTATGAAATGAATTGGAATTTCTAATCTAGGATCTTCATTAAATCAAGACATTGCTGTGGTTAAGTTAATGCATTTTCTCTAACCATCTTAAATTGAAGTTTGGTCATTTATCAATTAATAGACATTAGTCTTAAAGTTCAAGAAGTTCTAATATTAAAAACTATATTCAAGATTAGTGCCCTTATGATTAACCAAAGTAAATTTCTCGGATCCTTGATTAAAATTATGTTTTTTACTAAAATTTCCAATGATTAAAATAGAAATTGTCGCATCTTTAACCATCTTTTATTTTATTCTAAGTGATCAAGTCAAGATAAGTATTAAGATCTCAAAATAAATAAAGATTATCATCCAATCTTATGATAAAAACTCATTTAAGAACCTATCCTTTGCTAAAGTTCAATTTAAAACATCATACATAAATAAGAAAATTCGAATTGAAACAAAATAGCTCACGTTCTTGCCATATATGAACAAAGAGAGTATAAAACAAGTGGTTTAATGTTTAAAAAACACTAAATGATGATACAAACTGATAAACAACCTCTCAACACATCTATGATCTCTCTTAAATTCTCAAAATAGCCTAAAATCACATGTACAGAAGCTAGAAAAAGAAAAAGAAAGTAAATCTAACCTAGAGAAGAAAAGAAGAAAATCTAAGCTAAATCTACTCTGATCTACCTAAATTTCATGATAGTTTATGCAAATTTAATCTTTGGAGCTTCATTTAAACGTCTGGAGCAAGTGGGAAACAAGTAAACAAGTTACAGCCAATGGGAGTTAAGGATCCAGCTGAAAAAGCTTGACAGATAGTAAAACGACACTTACAGAGGAGTCAAACGGCACTGTAATACCTTTGCCACTTGAGTCCCCAGATTAAGGAAAACGACACTCCTTTATAATTAAACGACAGTATAGATAGCCTGTTGTTTTATTCCTAAAATCTATTTTTTCTGCAATTTCCAAATTTTCTTCAATGTTTAGGTTTCAATATGCAAGTTAACAATTCCAATAAATAATTAATCACTTTAATATCAATTTAAGAATAAATATGCTTCAAATTACATTAGAAAATACTATAAATCAAGCACTTATCGAAGAACTTTGGAGGGTGGAAGGGACTAGCCAATAGCAGGCTTCCAACATGTCTCTTAGCTTCCTAATTTTAATCATTTGAGTCACACTATAATAATTATTGAAGTTATTATAATGAGTTTTTAGATGGATTATGATAAATTTATGGTTTGTATTTGGAATTGAGAATTGAGTTGAGGAATTATGATTGTTACGATTTAGGAATTGTATGTGAATTAAGAATTAAGTTTGAAACAGGTTGGAGCATCACATACAGTTGATATTAGAGTCGATACTCAAACGATATGCTAGGGAGGACGCTAAGATCCTAAGGAGGTGAATTGTAGAGATCCAATCCCAAATCGGTTGGAGAGGGGAACGAAGTACGCCTTATAAGGATATGAACATTTTTCCCATAGACGCATTTTAGAAAAGACTTTAAAAATAAAATCATACAAGACAAATTAGCGACTCAAAACTGATGATATCTATAAACAGGTTGGTCTGAACTATTATATTTAATCGTTTGAGTCACACTATAAAATGTAACAGAATTGCATGTGCCATCAGCGTGGCTAAGGCAATGACCTAATAAAGAGTTAAAGACTAACACAAAAAAAAGAAAAAAGAAAAAAGTTAGCAGCGTATATTTTGGCAGATTTTGTTGCAAAGATTATGGTTTTCCTTAGGCTTGGGCTTATGTTGTCATATCCCAAACAAATTGTGATTGCGTATCATCATCTGCTCTATGTCCGCGTGCTAGTTATCAACCTTCTGCTAACATTTTCAACTTAAATTTGTCCAACTGTAGGTTAAAAAATATTATAATAAGAGAGGTAGGTTGCTTCCAACTACTATCGAAGAAATATTGAATGCAATGAGAGACTGTCACATCACTTTGATGAAAATAATTCAAGTTTGTTTTTTCTTTATTACTATTATTCTCACACTTTCTTTTTAATAATAAACTTACATATTTTCAATTGATTCAAAGTATGTCATGCAAGACCAAATTTAATGAGTGAACTACACTGTTCTACAATACTTTCCTTCTGATCTACATCATCTTAATTTAGTTCTATTCACTTCCTGACACTCTAACAACCATATTTATACGCATGACAGCATACATCAGTGGCGGATGATACAATTCTTTTGTTATAAAATTAAAAATATAAAAAATTCTAAAATTTTTAACAAGCAGGACAAAAGGTATGCAAAAAATCAATCATCTTCATTTTTGAAATCATTATAGTGAATGCGAATTTGAATCTGTACTCCAGTGCTTTTAAAATATTTAATAATATAAATCTTTGTATAGCTATTATATAAAAAAAATAAAGCACTTTAATTGATCCCGATTGGTAGAAAGAGGTGTCGCCCACGCTGTAAAGTTATAACTTCCACATGAAATCGATTCGATGTCAATGCTTTTGATGTGGCAAAAGAATGTATAGCTGAAAATTAACGCCTAACTTTTTTTTTTAAGAATAAACTCCTTGGAAATTTTGGAGTTTTGTTTAATTTTTTGTCTTTATTTTTTATTTTATACTATATTTATGTATTATTTTTTCAATTTTTGTATTATTTTTATTTAAAAAATAAAAAATAAAAAATAATACCAAACATCTCCTTAACATAAGATTTGCTCAAAAAGGATAAAAGAAAAAAGCAAAAAGAAATGTTTTTATTAGTGGCTCGTAAGGTGGGCATATATGCTAGATCTAGCTTTTAACATAAATCCTGAGTTTTATGAGATTCCTAAATTAAATCAAAGTTTGAATTTGACTATAGAAAGCGCTTTTACCACTTATACCAACCATGCTACTTATGTCTCTTATTCACAACTTCATGTGAGTTAAAATCAATTGCATAGACTTGAAAAGATATTTTTCATGCTTTAAGACATTCTTCCTCCAATATGAGATGGCTCACATTATTTTTTATTGTCTTGATGTTCTTATTATGAGTTAAAGGCATCTTTATACACTGAATAAAACATAATTTGTACTTGTTGTTTATCTAAAATTTCATGATCAATATCTCACAATTCACTTATCATATTAGACCTTTTGTCTTAGATACTTTTATATTGTACAAACTGATTTCTTCTTATAAGTATTAAATTTAATTGTGAGTGATCTCACTTTGATCACTAAAACACCTCTAAAATGTGTAACTAATACAAACCATATGTCCTTAGTAATTTTATACTTTCAAAACTCACACACGATGTCATTGTCTATGTTGCTCAACAACGTAATCTGAGTCAATAAATTTTTATTTCTCTATATTTCATATGCATCATGGTCTCTTATATTTTAGGACGTGTTGTCCTCCTTAGAAATGTTTATAGTTATGTTTAAAGGTTCTATAGCCTCGTACTCTTCTATTACATATGGGATTATCATGCTCTATATTTCATATTTATTGCCATTTAGTTTCTCACTCTTATTGAATTCAGTAACAACATTTTTTGAAATAATAGCCATTGTTAAAACATTAAATTTCTATAATAAGAAAGAAACATATACATGTTAAAGTCATATAAATCGTTCACAAAGTAAATAGTTCGATATTTACTATTGCTTATGAAATTGAATGTTTATTAATGTCTTCAATCATAATTCATATATCAATCAAATCCTAATTACCATACTCTAAATAAATTCTTATGTAGAATACATGTGACATATTACATAAAGTTCACTACAACTTACACAATGTCTACAGGTTACGAATCCTATATAGAAAAGAGATAATGAGTTTATGTGAAAAATTTGTAAAACTCGATAAGAAATAGCTTATACTATTTCCATTGGAAAACCTATAGGATACAAAGTCCTAATCAATTTCTTTCTTCCTTTCTTTGATTCTCTTTCATAAATTTTTCAATAATGAACTATAAGTTTTCTTATTAAGTGTTTTTTATTCTAAAGCATTTTTAACAGTCTTCCTTTGGACTGAGGCAACGTTAAAATTAAGGTCATATATTTTATTTCAACTTGTGAATAAGCTAAATAACTACCAAAATTTAACTCTTGCATCAAATTATTGACTAATATAACGTGTTGTGTTAGGTATTCTCTAAGCAATAAATGCATATTGAATAATTGTGTACTTATGCTACTAACACGCTTCATTTGTGCCTTAGTTCGCAAAAGTCTGGGTATCCTCTTTGTAATAAGTGTCTTCTTAAAAAAAATTCTCAAGAATTAGAGGGCTACAAATAAATTCCCAAATATCACAAAATAAACAAATTATTTTGTTTAAGATAAAATGAGCTCATGCTCATGTAATGAAATCAATTAGTTCTATTAATGACTTTCTAATTAAACTAATTAAATTATGTTATAAATTTTGAAGAAATTAGAAATTTATTTCCAATTATATTAATATTGAACTAATCAATTTAATAATTTTAGTTTAATTAGAAACTAATTTTTAATTATTAATGATTTAATCACTGTTTATGATTTTTGTTTAAATATAAACTTATTTCTAATTAATATTCAACTAAACACATTAGATTAAGTTAATTAGAAAACTTATTTCTAATTTAATTCAACTCAATTGATTAATCTCATTTAATTAGAAAACTAATTTCCAATTTTGTTGTAGTTAGAAACTTATATCTAAATTTATTTTAGATTCATTTAATTAGAGAACCAATTTCTAATTCAAATTTATTCAGAAAAATAATTTCTAATTTTATTCTAAATTGGGAACTAATTGTTAAAATGTTATTTAACTAAACAAGTTAGTATATCTTTAATTAAAAATGTATTTCTAATATTTTATTCTAATTAAATTAATTTCTAATTTTTTCAACTGAACAAATTAGTTATATTAATTAGAAAATTAATTTCTAATTTTCTTAAGTCTAATTTGTTATATAAACCAATAATTGGATCACTATGCTTAAACCCAAAATAATATTAGGCCCTTTACTAGATCCAAATTTATTTAATACTAATGAGTTTTGTTTAGGGGCTATAACTATAACCGAAGAAACAAATAAATAAGCCCTTTCTGTTGTTTATTATACATATTATTATTATTGTTATGTTAATTGGGGAAAAATGAAAAGCCACGTCCCTGCCTCATTGCATTTCATAAGATGAGGCGTATGTCATCTTCCTCCTTCTGCCCATGCATTTCGTTCTGGGTTTTTTTTTTTTTTTTGTGGTGTTATTTTGTTTCCTCTTTGCCAAAACCACCACCCAGATTGGTCAACACCTATAGAGTCTCTGCTATTCGTCCTTTTCACCCTTGGAATTTCATAAGATCTATGTATTCTTACTCAAAACCAAAGAAGAAAAAAACAACAGTAGATCTAGCTTAAAGAACTTATCTAGCGATAGGTATCTATGGCACTGTCTTTATCGGCAGTTAAGGGCAACCAAACTTTTTAAATTCAACATAAAAACTGCCTTAACCGTCTGCAAGTAAGGGACCAAAAACAAACATTCTCCCCAGAGATAAGAGATGAAGTAGGAACTCTAGAGTATTCGTAACAAGTGTAAGACGATAAAGTTTAAGTAAACACAAGACTTGTGCCGCTAGCATTTAAGCAAATACAAATTAACAGATTATAATCTTCACACACACACACTTAACATAATAGGAAGTCAAGTATCTTTAGTTAATGTGTTGAACTAAAACATATAAGGAGGGCATATCTTCCGACGCAACGCTAGCATATCCAAAGTCAGTAAATTCTTGGATAGTCATAAAAGGAAATAGGAATTAGTTTAAATACTAGAGGATAATATCAAAAAACAAGTATTACAGATAATTCATTCATACTAATATGCCTATTCCACCTGCTCTGATACTAATATTAGATTTCAACACAATCACAAAGATTACGAGTAAAGATCATTGTCATTATATTTGCATGATTTAAAGAATATTACTTCGAAATTACTCTTGAATTTTCACATATTAAAGGACTTTCACTTATAGCAGAATCCTTTTTTCAATAATCTTATATATATATATATATATATGAACACAAATCATCTGACTCATTTTCTACTAACATGGTTAACTGCCTTTTGTAGTTAAGTAACTAATAGAACATATGTGATCTAATTATGAGTGGACATGTGTCTATTATTTTGAATAACAAAAATGAACTTTTCATTATGTAATTTTAAGTCGGTGATATATTTGGGTTTGAAAAAAATGATTTACTGAGATTGTATTACACATCATTTATAGATGTGCAGCATCAAGTACTTCTATAAGATTGTTGAAAATATCAAATAATTTTTATAATAGACAATTTCTGGTGTATCACATAATCACATACGTGAATTGAACGTATATATTTGTTAACACCAATCAAGAAGCTTATTCTTTCCTTTTCTGTAAACTAATTAATTGATATTCAAATTCTGATATTTTAGGGAATTTTTACCAATTATCAATATTTTAGGGAAGGTAGTTTTCCAACCTTCGTACATTCTATCATAGTCATTAGGGGTAAAAAAATTTGTTAATGACCAACTTTTGATATTTTTTCAATATAGTGTTCAACTTTGAGAAGTTTTCAATTTAATCAATACAGATATTCCATTAACCTTTCACTGAAGCAACTAATAGAATCCAATACGCTAATACCTATGTAGCAAAATGTATATATGTGGATATTTATATGTACAACCTAAACATTGGTTAATCTTTAAAAAATTTCAATTTATTGATCAAACTTTTAAAAGTTTTCAATTTAATGATTTATTTTTAAAATTTTCAATTTAGTGACTAATCTTTTAAAATTCGTTTAAGTTAGGATAAAAAGTTAATTTAGGTCTTTGAAATTTTATAAATATTAAATAAAAATTTAAAATTTAAAATATCATTCATTAAATTTTCGATAAATTTGTCCTGCGTAAGCTAACAAAAGTGTATTATATAATAAGTAGACTTTTAATAAATTTGTCTTACATAAGCTATCAAAAGTGTATTATGTGATAAGTATGGATCTATTCTATACTATATCATTTTGATAATTTTGAAATCTTATAAATTTATTTAATAGTTTTGATATTTCAATCAATCATAAGAAATTATAGTAAACTTATTCCTTTATAATATATATGAAAGAGAAAATTTAAAAATATTATATTCTCTTTTATATTAATATCAAGCTAAATATAATTATTCTTAATTTTTAATTTAGTAGAATAATTGTTTATTTTTATTACTAAAATCCTTCTATTATAACTATTTATAACAATTTACATCAATTTTACATTGATAATATGTTATTACATAACTATATTTATTATTAGCTAATACTAAAACAAAGACAAAAATTATTTTTCCTATAT
>JAOXYD010148944.1:0-10543 GCA_028565735.1 Pinacopodium congolense
CATTCCCATTTTCAAATCAATCAAGGTATAATATAGTGAAAAAAAATTGTTCACATTTATATATTCTATCTCTTCACTCGTTTTTTTGTTATTGTTATGTACCCTAGTCATCATTGCATTATTATCAATGTTTTCAGTAAAACCCATGTGAATTTCTCTCTGTTTTTCAACTCGCAAGACCATTGAGTATGCCTTGTTAACTGTAGGCAAAGGGTCCATAACTAGAATTTGATTTCTCACATTGTCATAGCTCTCATTCAGACCCATCAAGAACTGCATGAGTTGATTAAGGGATGTAATATTCGTGACTGCCTTAGAAGCGCCACAAATACATTGGACAGCTGCACCACAAGTACATTGTGGTACAGGCGGTCTGCAAAACAACTCATCCCACAATTTCTTCAGGTTTGTAAAATACCTAGCTACTGACATATTATCCTGTGAAAAGGTGCTAATTTGTCTCTGCAGTTGGTATACCAGTGGACCGTTACTCTCCCCAAATCTCTCTGTCAATTCTAACCATAATTCTCTAGTAGAATTGGTATATATAAAGGCCTCCACTATTTCTTTCGAAATGGAATTTAATATCCAAGACCGGACCATATAGTCAGTACGTATCCATTTTTCATATTCACCAGATTCATTGCTAGGTTTTACACAAGTACCATCTACAAACCCTAGCTTCATTTTTGCTCCAAGAGCAATTCTAATAGATCTACTCCAGCTCAAAAAATTATTTCCGGTAAGAGAAGAGGTCACCAGTATCATACCTGGATGATCAGACCCTTGGATGTACAATGGATCCTTAATCGCATTCTTTGCTGTTCTGACCTCAGACGAAGAGCCAACGGGTGATTCGTGTGAGAAATCGCCTATCCTTACAAAGCCCTAACCGGTCTACCACAAAGCCCTAACCAATCGATCGATTCCGGCGACTGATTGCGACTGCAATCCCTAATAGCTCGCAACACATGTGACGCAGACCAAGCAACAACAGAACAAGCAACAATCGACGTACACACTGCTATAATGTGCTAAGCTGAAGTACTCCCCATCATCTTCGATGGAGACTCCATCCTTCCCAACGCTCGATCGAGTAGTCGTTCCCGTGCTCTGATACCATGTGCAAAGAATAGCAGAGAGCAGTGACAGGCCAAATGATGACAGTATGAAGGTGACAACTGATTCGGGCAATGTTCATGGTGGTGCTAACCAAATGGAGTCTTTATCGTCTGCTGAGCTAAGGCTATTAGCAAACAAAACCTTGAAGGCATGGGAGCCACTACTAGTGCTCAATACTAGTGATTCGTAAGTTTTAGCAAAGATGGTGATGCTAGCATATGGGACGTAACATATAGGAAATGTTTCATTTTAGTGGGCACACAACTGTAGAAACTTTGTGTGAAATGGGGTAGAGATTGAAATAATTTATAAATGATCTTAGTTCTGAATAATGAAGATGTGTGGAACTTCATAAGGCAAGTTAATTCTTGCATCAGGTACGGAATATGTTCTCCGATCAGGGGCTTTGGATCATTTTGGAAATATGTATTCTTCTTTCGAGGAAATGAAGAAGGTTGCTTTGGAAAGGTCATCAACAACTTGGTGAATCACATAAAAGGAGCAACGAATGACCGGTGGATCATTGCATCATTAGTTAGTCAACTTATATAATGGAGTTGACATTGGCTGTTAATTAAGAATGATGTTGTGGAAATCAAATGATGAGTGATATTGGACATCATTCGTAGTTCTTTAGATTTAGATTGTTCCTTCTCTTTATTATCCACAAATATTAAGTTTCAAAATCGATTTTTCTTATATTTTTTATTTCAATTATTTCCCTTTTTTGTGGCAAAATTCAACGCAGCAAATTCAATAAAAAGTGGGCTATGAATAATCGAAAAAGAAATTACATTAATATTTCATGAAATAAGTGCAAAAATTAATGAAGAAGCCATTTAAAGAAGCATTTGGCGTTTAAGACTATTGTGATAGTTTTCTTTTTCCTTTAAGATATGATTCATTGAGAGACTGTAATTTGTATAATTTATTTTTTTTATTTTTTGTTTTATAATTACATATCAATTATTCTTAGATTTATGACAAGGAAATTTTATTTATATTTCGATTTCGGAGAACCATAATCTAGATAATGGTTTTAAAAATTAATTAAGCAATGAGATAAATTTAAAAGGATCATGCCTAAAACCTAAATCATAGAAGGAAAAGTTATGTGACAAATAGTTTGTGGCCTGAGTGAGAAAATGAAAGATAAAACATATTACACTACTAAGTGGGAGAATGATAAATAAAACTCATCCTAGAAGTTTGATTCATATACACACATTTAAAGTTCAAAGTGACTAAGGAGTTATTATATGCTAATAACTAATTAAGTGATATAATTTAATTTAAATTAAATAATATTCTTGAATGTAAGATATGATAAGAATTAAAGATGGTGAGTTGTTAGGATACGTAATCTAACCTTTGTAAACATGCTTTAGATGTAATATAGATAGGTTGATAAATATTGGAAGACATTCATTTAAAATTTACAAATTTTTGTACAAGTTCTTAAGAAAAAAAGCTCTCTATTTTAGATTTTTACTTAATTAGTATGGTTGAAGGAATGTAATTGATTTCTGTAATAAAATTATTTGTTGACATAAATGTATGTGGTTTATTGTCAATCATATTTCTTTTGATTTTCTTTTTTAAGTTTATTTTATTCTTAGTAATTTAGAGCAAATAGGATAATTTGAGAGTTATAGTTTTGATTTGTTTAAGTTTTTCTTTCTTATTTTATCTAGCATCTCTCTTCTTCATTAGAAATGATTTATTTACTTTAATTTAACATGAAACTGATGTATAGAAGATAGGAAATTTACTATAGGTCTAAGGAATTCAAGAATATTACTTCATATTTTTCTCTCTTCAATTAAAATTAATGTTTGATGGAATATAATTTTGGTTATAATACTTTTATATTTTGAAAAAATATACCCCTCTACTATTTTCATGAAAATAACGGGAAAATATATCTTTGCATAGCTAGACTCTATATAGCTTGTACAATGGAGAAATTACTACATAGACTATCCATAGGACCCAAACCATATAATTGATTTAGATGCACTTGATATCCTAACCATGTAATTGATTTAGATGCACTTGATGCATTTGTCTGTATAGTTAATATGCCTTTATATAAATGACACATTAAGGAGGAAACTTGCAAATAATTTAATATATCAATACGAGCTTGACTATGTATTATCAAATGTTAATAACTCGATATAATCTAGATTTCTTAATGGCCTACTCTCGGTGTTTAAAGGAAAAAGACAAAGGATATGAGGCTAATGATATCCTTGAAGAATTGTACATTAAAAAGGCTCATTTTGTTTAGCTTCTACTTCCATTTTATGTTTTTTGTTTTGTTAAATATAAACACCAATGCAAGTTGTTTTCATCAATTTCAATGTATTTTTATTAGTTTTTACGTGTTTTCATTAATTTTTATGTTTATTCATTGGTTTTGTGTATTTTTTTATTGGTTTTTATGTTTAGAAAAATATAAACAGAAAAGCAAAACCATAATCCCAACCAAATGGGGCCTAATGTTAGGGGGCTATGCTTAGGATTTTACAATAATAAATCACTGGTAATTAGGTCCCATGTCTTGCATCCTCATTGACAATATACACTATGTAATTCACTTTCTAACATAATTTCTCTCTTCTACACCCCTATAATGAAGCCTCTCTTACCTATAGAAAGACCCCTGGAACTTAGACACGTTTGAAAGTGGTTTTGAGCTTCTAACTATTGTTCGTCCTATGTAAATAAGGAGAAGATAGGATAAGAAGCTAAGTGAGCATAAAATACAATCTTTTCTCTTTATTTTCTCCATACAAAACTTAAAACTAAATTTAGTATTGGAATGTTGGCACTCACCTTGAAACTATTGTAGAAAAGTAAGTAAAAAATATCATATGGATTAAGAAAGTAAGAACTATATTCAATAGCAAAACTCCATAGATCTGCATATACTTCAATTGGAGTCATCTATATAAAATTTGAGTAAGAATTAAAAAATTAAGATAAGGAGTAGCTAGCCATTAAGTCTAAAATATCATAAACATGGTGCAAATTTCCCTTCTATTGGGTCATTATAAGTAGGAAGAAGAGAAATTCTTATCCCTTTTAGGGCCTCACAGGAGAGGCTTATTTGGTATCAAACGATCCCTTTATTGATGAGATCACATATAAGCCACCTCGGCCTAAGTTTAAACTTTTTGATTTAGAAGCTTATTATGGTATGAAGGATTCCATTAATGATGTCACATGATATTAGGAGATGATTGACCTTTAATGTAGTGCTCCTCCTATCAATGCTCAGTTCATAATTCAATCAACAAATTCTTAGAATAACCTTAACTCCTATTTCAATTCTTAATCAAAACAAACCCTAAATTCACAATTCAAGCATAATTCAATCTCAATCATTTGATTTATCAAATCCCATATTTCAAAAAAAAATTAAAATGATCATTAATTAAAAAATGATTTCCAATATCAATAAATCCAATAACTATCCAAAATATATCATCAATCTCAACTGTATGATAAAGAAGTTAATTTATCGAAGTACAATGAAAAATCTAACTAAAGCTGACTTCTGTGACATATTACAACAAAATAACTCACTTGAATTATCCACCTACATACAACTTGAAATCTAAAATTCTTCAAAAGATAGTAAATATCTCCTTAAAAATTAGTTTGGCAATGAATGAATTGCCAACTCATTAAGAGATAAGTAGAATATACCCATCCTGCAACACATAAATCATGTAGGTATAAAGAAAATAGACATAAGCATGGCATCATAAATTCATATTAAAATTTACAGCAATTACATTGCTTTATTATTCTTAATCCACTATTATATTTCTATAATTTCTATTTAATTTTTAAGTGTATAGGGCTCCATTTAACCTAGTTGAGTTATATCCAATGGTCTTTTGGTAAATAGACCATTCAAAATACTTCCCATTCTTCAAAATATACTAGGTAACCCCACTCTTAGAATATGTGGTCTAATCAAAATAAATTATATAGGACATTTCCCACTCTTGGAAGCATATTAAGTATCCCTACTTTTGGAATACCAATATAAATTACTATAGATATCTTTACTCTTGGAATATCCCAATGCGTGCCTAATAATCAATCTCAATCTCATTGCATAAATATCAAGACCTTGAATATAATCTATCTAGCCAAGCCACTAACTAAGATCTCTTTATTATTTTTAAATATTTAGAAATTCAATATTAATTTGTCATACTATTGTATTTCATCATCACAAATCCACACTTTAATATCGTTGTAATTTAATCACAATTTCTATCAATTAAAAATCATACCCATAAAATAATTCTCAATAACTTTCACAAATTTCCATGTTTTTACCATTCAGTAACTCATCACAAAATTCATCACGAGATCATAACACAATTTCCACATAAGCATAATTTTCATATTTTTGATCCATAACTCACCAAATTTTAAGTTATTCACAATTTGCACAAAATACACATAATGCAATATATTTTAGTTTCATAATTATCACAAAATCATATTAAAATAAATTAACACAAAATGCTTATAATAAAACATATTCCATCCTATAATTCATATAAAATTCATAAGAGTTATATTTTTATAAAATCCACATAATAGGATACATTCTAATTAATCTCCTTATCTAAAAATTTGAAAAATTCCGAAAACCTACTCGGTCCTAATCTACCTATCCAATATATTTCCAATAGTTAACTATTAAAAGAAATCATTTACACTAAATATATATAATGAATTCTAAAATTTCCTAATTCACTAAACTACCCTTACCTTTTTCTAAAATTCCCAAAATTTCCTAAATTAACACATTTTCTATTTGACCCTCCAAAATTCCTAAAATTATGAACTATTCCTAAGCTCTCCAAAACTAAAAAAATCACACCCTATAATTACAATTTATCCTCCCTTTTATTTTCTTTTATATTCCATTTTTCTATTTTCTATTTTCTTTTCTTCATTCTTCCCCACTCTCTCTCCTAAAACACTCCATTACCCTTATTGCTGCTGCCGCCAGTGCAACTCTCTCTCTCTATCCCTCTCCCCCTACTCCCTACCCTTTTCTCTTTTATTATTTCCCTTTTCTCCTTCTCTCTTTTCTTTGCTTCTTCCCTGCTTCTCTCTTAGCCCTCTTTCTTCTCCCTCTCATCTCTCCCTCTTTGCCTTCTCTCTCTCCCTCTGCTAGGATTTCTTTCGTTCTCCCCCTTCCTCTTCTTTATCCCTTTCCCGCCAATAATCTCTTCCCTTTTCTCTCCCTTCCTCTTCTTTTCTTCTTCTTTCTCCTTCTCTACTGTCAGACCTTCTTCTCTTCTCACGGTTATCCAAATTATTTGATTAAACCTCCCTTTCAGTTTATATTAAGATTTAAAACAAAACTTACCTTCAAAATCACAAGAAAAATTGTTAAAAAATAAAATGCATGAATTGTTAAAGTGGATTGATGTGTTCTATAAAAAAAATAAAGAAAACATTTGATTAGGGAAGTGGATAATCGGAAGCTACAAGATGGGAGAAAAAAGGAAGGAAAGAAAATGAAAGAAAACCCTAACATCTATTTATATTACTAGTTGAGCTTATTTATTTTTTGGTTGGGTGTCGCTAATCGGTTTTAGGATTTTTATTTATGGGCTTTACATTTAGGGAGCTTTATATGTACTACTATGTAAAGCTCTCTCTCCTATTTTTATTAGAGTAGCTAGAGATTAGCATCATGCCATCCTAAGAGGTTTCATTTTGAGCTTTAGGCAACTTAAGTATAAGTGAAAAATTAAAATTGTTAATAATAAGGGGAAGCCCAAAGGCTTTCCTACTCTTGTCAATGCGATATATGGGATAATGAGAGAGTCCAAAAAATTATATTTAAAGATCAAATATGAAGGCCATTTAAGTACTAAGTTTAAGTTTTATAATTACAGTCATAGAATTTGAAAAGTACCTATACAACCATATAGAGGTCTCTTTTGATATATAAGGCCTATATCATAAAGGAAGTGTAGGAGAAGGCACAATGGTATATCAATTTGGAAGAAACAAAGCATTCCTTGAAGAGGACTAAGTGATCATCTCATGGGACTAGGGACTAAGGAGGAAGATAGAATACATTGCAATTGTCTAGCAAGAGAGAATTAAAGGAAGGGAGTACTCAAAAGGAAGCAAGAAGAAAAGTAGACTTCAAAATAAAAGCTTTTCATAGTTAAATTCATCCTTGAAAAATATTACCAATTATGCTAGAAGTTAAAAAAATCATAAATTTCCCAAAGTTGTTGATGAGCATCTTTAAGTCCAAACAATTTGATAAGTTCTATTGTTTTTATCAATATTATGGAAAGAAAATCAAAGAGTGTTAGCACTTTAGAATTCCATTGACTCGTTATTAAAAAAGGGAAACTTGGGTAATTTTTTTATAAAGAAAATACTAAGGCTTTATAGGAATAGATGTGGAAATAAGTATCAGTTATGGGAACATGAGAGTTAATTTGGTATGGCTTCACTAAAAAAATTTCATTAATATCATTATAGGTAGAGACTCACCATTGATCAAAATATAGTTGAAGAAGTCTACATATAGACATGAGGTTTTTGTTTACACTATGAATGGGTTTAAAATAAATAGGAAACAAGCTGAGGAAGAGAATTTTGAATTGGACAACCCTAACAATTATGCAATAATTATTATTCTAACCTTGGGTAACTAAAAAGTAAAAGGGGTCCTGATTAATAGCAAGGGATCTCTCAACATCATGTTTTACAATGCTTTTACCTATCTCAACATAATGTTTTACAATGTTGATCTCTCTTTCAATAACTTAATTGGAGCTAATTCATAATCTATGCCTTTGCTTAACTAAAAGATATAATTTTTCAGAGGAAATGTGGATCTTTATGGCAAACCCTTAAAGAATAGTTGTTAAATCCCATCAACTCTCTCTACTCCACCAAACATAATTGTAACCTCATATGATAATTGTAGTGATTCCCATGTCAATGAACTCAACCCCAATAATACCAAGCTTACTAGGACCATAAACCACCATTGAAAGTCAATCCTAAAGCTGTCTCAATCCAGGCAGTATAGTTGTTATTGTTGTAACAGACATTACATGTAGAACTCTCGTCTCCATCCTCATTCTTAAAGAATGACCCATTTAAAAATTTTGAGG
Source organism: Pinacopodium congolense (assembly GCA_028565735.1). Taxonomy (NCBI): domain Eukaryota; kingdom Viridiplantae; phylum Streptophyta; class Magnoliopsida; order Malpighiales; family Erythroxylaceae; genus Pinacopodium; species Pinacopodium congolense. The sequence continues at coordinate 8,313 of JAOXYD010148944.1, forward strand.
ACATTCACCTTAGCTGGTTTGCCAAGAGAAAAGACACGAGTTTAGGATAAAAAATGGGAATCATGATTCAAACATACAACCTTAAATTTTGTAGAGTAATCTTAGACCAACTAAACTACTTCTACAAGAAGTGGATCCTTAGAATAAAAATTATTTAAGTTCATATTTCACCGAATTCTAGTCCAGTCCACGTGGCATCTTGATAGGATTGGAATATATTAAGTTTTCATATGCATTTAGATATGATTTCAATCTTATTTTATTGTTTAAATGCTGAAATTATCTTCGTTTCACATTTGATGTTAAGTTAAATGTGTTTATACACATTTGGTACTAAAAAGGAGGAATATAAGTTAATCCGAAGAAAAATGTTGATAAAGTGCAACAGTTCCTATTGAATAAGGATCGGTTAATCGAAGTCAGGATATTGGTCAAACAAATGTAAGGATCGGTCAACTAAAGGCAAGGCACTAGTAGGTTGAATAGGCTTCTCAGAAGATTGGTCAAAAGATATACACTTTATGCAGATGCTAAAAAACGAAACATTATTTTATTCAGTGAACAAAACCTACAAGGTGGATATAAAGACGAAAAGAGAGAGAGGCTGTCATCAGATAGTAGAGAATAGAACCAGAAACTCCATTGTCGTCATTTATTTTAAGTTTACCTCTTGTTCTTCAACATTCTTAAGCTTTCTTTTAAGTTTTTATTTAGATTTCATTGTTTACAGATTGAATACATGACTCTCTTAGTTTTCTAGATTGCTTAGTTTATTGGCAGAGATTATTTGAAGTTTTTAGATAGTATTTTTGGATTTATTTAGTTTTGGATATTTGGATGAATTGTTTTAGGGATTTAAAGTTGATATTTCATGAATCATGGATGGTTTATGATTATATTTGAATGGGTGATTTTAGTTTATGATTTATGAATAAATTTCAGTTATTTAATCATTTATCTTAAGTTGTTCTTACTAAATTTTCATTGATTTTTAGTCATTAATTGGATTATTTTCATGTTTTACCTTCATCCTTGATAATTTCGATTGGGTTTTGATTCATAAATGAATTTTGGTATGATTTTAGATTTTTTAATGTTCCATATTCATATTTGATTTATGTTTAATATGCTGGAATTTTTATCTTCTAGGAAATTGGTTTGAGGATTAAGACGAGTATATGTTTTGTTGGTTATCAATATAGATTATCTAAGTTTACATTAGTTAAAAATTTGAATTTTGAGTTTCTTTGAATAGATATTAATTTTCTAGTTTTATCATTTTATTTTAAATGTGAATTTTTTTATTTAATATTTATGAGGATCAATTTTAATATATGTGGCTAGTTATCTTAGGGATTTGGAGATATCATAAAGATAAAGGGTGGAAATTTGTGATAGTGGAATTGAACTTGTCTTGAATTGGTACTTGTATGTCTAGGTTGATTTGGGATTTAGGATAAATGACATGAATCAGGAATTACTTCTAGGCTAGATCATCCTTTAGATAACTTTCTAATCCGAAGGCTAGGGTTGATCATGTAACACAGAATAGTCCATAGTGATTCCCAAAAGTAGAAATAGGTTAGTTGAATTTGTCATGATACTTTGTCATGATACTTAATCGATTAATCTAGAATCCCTTACCTTTAAGTTACACCTTCCGAGCTTATGAGTAGGTGTGCTAATTTAGTGCTTTCTTAGTTCCTAATGCATCTTTGCTATTAAACTTAAAGAGCTTATTCTAAGTTATAATATAGATCGGGGCATTTTTAGAGCTCATTAGATTTGCATATTTTAGACAAATTAAGGGTTCAAGAGCTTAAATCAAGTTTGATGAGCTCATCATAAGCTATCAAATAATAAATTCCTAACTATCCAAAATTTGCAGCAATGGTGAGTTAGGGTTGAACCATAAAGAGTCGAGATGCAAATGTTATTTCAAATGTTGCAAGAAAGAGAAAATAAAACACCTTGAAATGATGAAAGCCAGACAAACTAAGATGCAAAAGAAACAAATAAAGAGACAATTACTACACAAATTTAGAAACGATGAATAAAAATAGCAAAGAAGTGGGTTAGAGATATCTTTAGGATGTTGGGAAGATCATTTATCTTAGAATCTAAATGATAGGTACTCTAGTCACGATGTTAGGCTATAGGCTCGAATAAGCTCTCAAGCCCTTAGTTCCTCTAAATTAGACAATTCTAACAAGCTTTAGAAATGCCCCTAT
>JAOXYD010148955.1:0-10542 GCA_028565735.1 Pinacopodium congolense
TTAGAATTTTTATAAATCATTTTATAACTTAAAATTGCAAGGGTTTGAAGCATAAATAATTTAAGTCTTTAATTTAAGCTTTTCGTCTTTTAATCAATTAATTTAGAATTTCCTAAATAATTATAATCTAATTAATCTAGTAATTAACTTAATTAATCCAAACATTTTTCCCGTGGGTTTGACATTCGGAGTCTTAAATATACTCCACTTTATTACTTGTTCGATAGGTGCACTTGCCTTTCATCACGTTGATTTTTATTTAATCTCATTTTGGTTTTCAAAGTAAAATCGGTTTAAAGAACACCCATTTTTAATCAATCAACTAACGAACAACAGATAGCTACTTGTTAAAAACGTATTTTCAGTATGAATTATGGTATAATTGGTAAAGGAATAAGCTAAAATTTTCTTAAATTACCTAAAATGAGGTACTTAAATGATCATTTATGTTAATGATATGGATATGAGGCATGATAATGCAATTAATAGCTAGGCACCTTCCTATAAGACAGGTGCTAGAGTATTCCAAGAATAAGGAATATCATGTGCTTCTATTTGTTAAGCACTAAGGTGGTCTGGTTACTTGTAGTGATGGAGAGGTATCATGTACTGCTTATTATAATATTATTTTTTATATTAAAATTGAGATGTGATGATAAGATTAGTCAACAGACGATTGAATAAAAATCTACTAGGTAAGTTGGATCTTAAAATATGAAAGAAAAAAGAAATTTTTGTAATTATTACATTTTATTATCTGATTGATTGATCGGTTAATTTCATTGCTATTTCGCTTAATAATGAATTCTGAATTTTGTTGCTATTATGTCTAATAATGAATTATGTTTGAATAAATATACATTTTTCTTTATACTATGTGTGCATTGTGGTAGGTACACTTTAGCTACCCTTACTAAGTAAGTAGCTCATTCCTTACTAATTATTTTTTAGGAGATAAACTACAGTGGTTTGATTATCAATAATTTCCGCATTCTTACCTTATTAACCATATTAGGTGGGCCAGCTTATTACATGCTTAGATTCATTATGTTTAAAATAATATTAAATTTCATTTCATTTTTAGGGAATTAATATATTTTAATTAATTAATTGTGATCAGTTGATAATAGATTTATGAAATATTTTAATAAATGAAATTAAGAATTAGGATTAATTAAATAGATAATAAATGTAATTTTCAATATTAATCATGAATTTGGATTAATTAAATGAATAATAAATGTAAATTTTGTTAGGGTTATGTTGTAGAATGATTCAAATTTATTGTTGTTTGTTATTTAAACTTTAGTTAGTTGGTTATTAATTCCTTGATTTTTTAAGATTTTCTATTTTAATTCAGTTTATTTAGTGTCATATTTCTTTAATCATTAGTTAAGATTTTTTAGTCCTTTAATTTTTTGTGTGTAAAACTTATTTAAAGGCATGTTAGTTTAGTTTCTCTATGAAATAACTTACATACTAATATTTTTTACCTATAGTCTCCTAGTTTTTCAACTTTCTTTTCTTTCATAATCCTATAAAATATATGAGTTCTATATTACCTAAAATTTCCAACATAATTTTAGGGCTCTTATAGATCTTAAAGGACCTATAAATGACCCTAAAAATTACTCAAACTCAAAATTCTTATGACTTCTAGCAATACATCAGCCCTTTCACTCCCAATTTTCAATGGTGAAAACCATTAAATTTGGGCTGTCATTATGAAAACTTTCCTAAGAGGTCTTGTTTTGTGACAGTAAGTTGGAGATGAAAGAGAAATATTACCTTTAGGAAATAATCCAAAGTGCAATCAGATCAAGGCTCGTGAAGAAGAAGAAGTAAAAGTTTTAAACCTTTTACCTTTAATTCATACTACTGTCTCATAATCAATTTTTATAATGATTGTAGCTTATGAAACATTAAAATAGGCTTAAGACAAGTTCCAGTAAATGTATATGGGGAGTTACAAAACTAAGCAAATGCGGATTCCAAATTTGAAGGAGAAATTTGAAGCTTTTAGGATGGAAGATGTCCATTAAAGAATATGTTGAAACACTTATGAATATTGTTATCAAAATTCAATTTCTTAAAGAGGATCTAATAAATAAAATGGTTATAAAGTATCAGAGAAAATCTAATATACCAAAGATTTGATGGAAAAAAAATCAAATCCATAGAGCTAAAACTGAGATAAATAAAAAATTGACAAATTACAAAGTTCTAGCATTTATCATTCAAATTTTTCTTTCTTATTTCTTTAGTTCAAGATATTCACAGGAATTCAAATCTCTTTGCTTTAACTAGGACAATAGTTCTTTTGGATCTCTTCCATTTCATCAATTTTGTTCAGATCTTCCTTCTCTTTAAAAAAAAAAGGGGAACAAACAGGATTTTCTTTCGTAGATGCCTCTTCTTCCTAAAAAAAATTGAAATGCATCTATTGTCTAATATATAGGACAAAGGTCTTCTAAAACTTTAGTATAGGTTCATATCCAATTGGATGCAAGATTTTTCCAATAATATTTTTCTTTAGTGAGCTTGTCAAAAATATTTAAGTCCAAGATCTCTTCTCTTGAAGACATAAAAGATTTAAATAAGATTTCCTTGGCTGAGTTCATTCTACAAAAGATTGCAAAGATAAAAAAAGAAAAAAAGAAAGAAGAACAAGCAAATATGGTGGAGATGGTTAAAGAAGAAATTCATTTTTTATTTAACTAGTGAGAAGTGTGTTAAGATCTTTTTTTCTTTTTTTGGACAAAAGTGCTTCAATGATTGGAAGTTAGTAAAAAGTGCATTAACATATATTGATTGTGATGACAAGTCCATTAAATAGTAAAAAGAAGTGCTTCTCAAATTTAAAGAAATGTAGAGAGATGTCTTCTATGACATTTGAAGCTTTATGCAACTTTGAATCAAGGAAGAATGTTAAAGAATGATTCAAATTTGCAATTGTTTTTATCTTAATCATTAGTTAATTAGCTGTTAGTTCTTAAATTTTCTAAATTTTCTATTTTAATTTAGTTTACTTAGTGTCATATATCTTTAAAGATTAGTTGAAAGTTTTTATTCCTTTAACTTTTTGAAATTTTAAGGCATGTTAATTTAATTTCTTCATGAAGTAATATATGTACCAACTTTTTTGCCCATAGTTTTCAACTTTTTTTTCTTTCATAATCCTATTTTATATATAAGGGAGGCTAAATCCTTGGATGTACATACACATCCATATTAGATTTTACTTACATGAAATAAATGAATTAAATTTAAATAAATATTTTGATTTGGTTTAAATATTTGGAGAATCCTGTAAGAGATCCAACATCCTTTTCTCATCAAATTAGTTTAGTAAATATTCCATTGTTTCTAAAGATATTAAACATGTGATAAATGTAATGTCCAGAGCTATATACGTTCAACAAAAAGCAAGAAAAAAAAAGATATTTTTATAAATATCTTAACAACCTCACAGGTGAAACTCTCAATCTGACTATCCAATCTCTCTTTATAAATAACGTTTTCATAAATTTGTCACTTTATAAAGACTATATTTTACTAGGTGAAATTAAGGAAAACTCTAATAATTGTTCCTAAATTTTAAGATCAAATTTCTATATACCAATTAATGAATTGTAAGTTGACGATTAAGATCCTGATAATAAATTTCAATCATCAAAAGGCATTTTCATTTCAGTCATATTTCTCTTATGAAATTATTATATCATCAAGCATGCCATTTTCCAACAATTTGGATCGTGCTTATTTATTAAGGAATTTAAGATATTGGTTTGAGGTGGATTTTCTTAGAGATTATTGTTGATTCGATAAGGTTCTTTAATATTCTAATCTGTTAAACATTTATTCTTTACTGGTTCATGGACCTTTTTTTTAGTCTTCCTAATTTCATAATTTATTATTTTTTTCCCTCTATAACAATTCTCTAACTTTTGAAAGAAACTCTTTTTTAAATAAAGAACTTACTATACAATTGAAAATTTTTTAACATTTTAAAATCGTGCTTCTCCTTATAATAAAAATGATTTGTGTTAAACCTTGCAGTCATTACTTTTTGGAAGGTGATCATGGAATTTGCATTGTCTCTTAATGTTTCCAAAGTTGCTTATGTAATGATGTTTCAAATAACCTAGTTTGCTTATGTGCATGAATGAAGATTTGCAGTTGGTCAAAAATGATGCCTGTGGATGCAAATTGTAAATCATATACATGATTTGCATATTACAGTGAATTCTTGTTTGTTTATTTTGATCATTTTCCTTACACATAATTGATTGTAATAGGACAATTTTGCCTTTTTTAGATTCACTAACTAATTAACTCAAGCATGTTTTCATTTGCAATTCTAAACATTAGTTCAATACTTAAAAGACCTTTCACAGGTACTATGATGAATATGTTATGATTGCCATATATTAAGGATTGTGGGTTCTAAAAACACATGAGCTCTTGTGTTCTATTTTAATCATCCTTTCACCTAGTTAAGCAAGAAATTGTGATGCGAAGCTAGAAATCAAAAGTCAAGAGATAAACTGCACACATCAACAACACCATTGATAGTCACACCAAACCACTGTGAAAGACCATATATGAGTTTTCTATTTAGGATCATTTATATTTTCATAATTTATTTTATTCAAGAAAGTTAAAGACGATTTTATCCTTATTATTAGGTTTTGGGGTTTATAACACATATAAATGATAATCTTTTGTATTTCTCATAAAATAGGCAAAGGTTGTGGAACCTTTGCCTATTTTGAATCAAATTACTTTATTTCTCATAAAGTTTTCGTCTACCTTTTAAGTTCTTTGCAAACCTTGGATTAGGTTGGCATTTTTGTTACTCTTGGATTAAAGTGAAATGTTTTAATGCTGCTTCAGGTGGTATTAAATCCTTGAGAACCCAAGATTTTTTTGTCTAAAAATAGCCATCATCAATGGTGACATTTGTCAGTTATCTAAAATTTAAAGAGTAATCGAAGAACAAAAGGAGTCGATTCGTAATATAAAACAGTACTTGATGGTGATTCAGAATCAATTAAAAGTGTTGTTTCAAGGAGCCAATAAACAAAGAATTGAGGATCTAGTTGATAAGGAAGGTGGACCTGCTACTTAATTCCAAAATCCTATGCCTTAGGATTATAATAATAATTATAGTAGTGAGGATGAAAAACTATTTATAGGTGTGAATTTTAGCGATATCTTGCGAGAAGTATAATAACCTACAAAGGCATAATCGTTTTTGTATGAGGTATGGAGTGCAAAGAGAATTATATTAGTTTTTTATCGATGGTGGGAGTTTAGAGAATATGAAAAGTAGATCAATGGTAAATATTTTTTACGAGCATTATTGTGATGTAGTTTAAATAGATGTGTGTCAAATTTTGTTAGGAATATCATGACAGTGTGACCTAAATGCAATACATTTAGGTAAGAGTAATATTTATCAATTTATGAAAGAGGGTTGAAATATACATTAGTACCTATAGGTGACAAAAGGAGTATGAAGTCCAATTGGAAAGATAAGAAGTAATTATTTGAACTGGAAGAAAATAAAGGAAAATCCAAGTGTAGAATGAATAAGGCCAAAGAAGTTCACTTATTAACAGTTCAAGAGGAAGAGATGAAAGAAAGTAAAGAGATTGTAAAATCAACAGATTCATCAATTTCATTGGATAGTAAATTACAACTTGGGAGGCGTAAAGAACAAACGAATCCTAGGGAAGATGAAAAGCCAAATATTGTGGAACATGTAGACATGAATTCTATAGATGAGAGCAAGTTAGATAATAAAGAGGATGTTGAATTCCTTAATAGTACTGAGAAAATTTTTCTTCGATGAAGACTAAACAAGGGAGTAAAAGAGATGATTTTGAAATTCTAGGAATCACTAAAGATAGTTATAGAGTGATCCATAGAGAAAAGGATGTTGTTCATGAAGATGGAGGCAACAACTTTATATTCCATCAACAAATGATTAGAAGGTTAGTTCATTCTCCACATAAAATAATTAACATGCCTTATGTTATTAAATGGCTTAGGAATCTTGTTTTATAAAATTATGAAGAAGCCTTTCTTGGAGAAGAAATCGATTGGAAAATTTTAATGTGGTTAATCGATGCAAATATGTTAGACATAGGTATTATTACACTTACCCTTTAGAAGAACAAGGTGCAAGCTCTAAATGAATTTAGTATAGGTCCTAATCCTGAGGTGGAATCACATAAGGACATAAAGTTTTGGTCCAAAGATACTCACGGCAAGGAAACTACAAAGGAAGCATCTACCATGGTTTCAGTGATGAAAGGAGTTTTTTTTTTAATAGAACTCTTTTTTTAAAATTTGTTTGAAGTCAAGGCAGATTCAAAACTTAAGTCAACATACCAAAAATTTTGGTGTTTAGATCAAAAGAAATATAATCTATTTATTAGTACTACTCTTACTACTGAAAGAGGTTAAGGAAGAAGAATTTGAGTCTAATAATTAGTGTCTTTTAGAGAAGGTGAAAATCACGAATTAGGTCAATACCTAAAGGTAATATTTTTCATTGTATTCCACAAGAATTAAAACCCACAAAGACATTGAAGTATAAACGACTTGGGAATTTTGATAATAACTTAAGGTTGAGTTATCCTTATAAGTGGGGGAGAGTGATAAAGAGCTAAAAATCAAAAGTCAGGAGATCAACAGCACACATTAATAGCACCATTGATAGTAGCATCAAACCACTGTAAAAGATCGTATTTGTGTTTTCTCTTTTGGGTAATTTATGTTTTAAGTATTTATTTTATTAAGGAAAATTAAAGATGATTTTATCCTTATTATTAGTTTTGAGGTTTGTAACACTTTTTTTTTTTTTGTATTCTTGCATAATCTTTTACCAATTTTGAGTCAAATTACCCTATTTGTCTTAAGGTTTTGGTATATCTTTTGAGTTCTTCGTAGACCTTAGATTGAGTATATGTTATTGTTACTTTTGTATTAGAGTGCCGCTTTTTCACGCTTTGTCAAATTATATGAATTGAATTTCTCAATTGATCTTTATGATCACATTGCATATATATTATTGATGGAGGCTTAATGAGAAGGATTGCCTCAAAAAGGAATTAAAACAATTCGCACCAGTTCGATGGCAGTATTATGTGGTGTCTTCAACATAGATAATAATTAATTTTTAATTAAACAAGGAAGGGAGGAGCTTGTAAGCCTATGGCATCCAAGAGGGGGTGAATTATGTATTTAAAAATATTTCCTAATTAAAACTAGCAACATAAACCAATTGGAATCACTAAACTAAAGTTCAACTTAAGATAATATGGAAATGCAAATGCCAAAAAGAATGTAATAAATTAAAATTCAAGCCACACAACCAGAAATAAGTAAAGGCGTTAAAGGAAAAGAGAGACACAAGGAAATTATAGAAATTCACCTATCCTAAAGATAAGCTATGTCTTCTTTCCAACTACTTGTTGGATGATTTTCACTAATTAAACAAAACAAGTATAATCTTCTTATAAGGTGAAGAGTAACCTTTACCATCTTAGTTTACAAGGGTAAAGAGTAACCATATACAAGACTTAATCTTCTCTTTGAAGGTAAAGAGTAACCTTTAACAACTCTTTTTAAGGCAAAAATAACCCTCTATAACTCATATTTAACCAAATGATTCAATACCCCAAATTCAAGTAACCAAATACACCTTAGAAGATGTTTCACTCAATACACAATTAAACAAAGGGCTTTAGTTCTTAATAAATGATATGAATGAATGATGATAATCCAAAAGCATAAAAACTCTTATTATAATAGAAATTATGCACCAAAAACATGTATATATATATGCAATATGATCAAAATGAGCCAAGCACAAAATCTTGACAGTTTAAGCACCCTATCAATATTCAGCTTAAAATACAAATATAAATGATTACAAATCAAACTAAAAATTTCAAAGCAATCCTAACACCTTATGTGAACTAAACATACTAAATTTATTCTTCCAAATTTTGATTTAAATGATGCAATTTGTGATTTAATGAAGGAGAACAAAAATATAATAGTTTTGATATATAAGCAAAGCAATGCACAAAAATGATGAAATAATCACCTAAAAATTCATAAATATGATTAATATAACTCTTAAGCACTTAAAAAAACACAAAACAAAAAAAATACTAAGAAATAGATTTAGAAGGTTGAAAATGAGATCAAACTCAACTCCATAAAATAGAAGCTATCTTGATATATTTGAATGTTCAAGCTTAAATATAAATTAAATAAGCCTATAAAAATCAAAATCAAGGTTAAACACAATATAGAGGACTTAAGTAAATAGAAAATAAGAATTACAAGATTTTAGAAACAACTTTTGTCAGCTAAATCGAGATTAAATCAAGAATAGTCTCCAAAAAGATAGTTTTGATAAATGAATGAGTTATAACTTTAATCTGATAAAATAGCCCTTAAAAAATGTAAAATATGGATAAAAAAACACTTAAACACTCAAGCAAGTTGAAACCAACAATTTTGCACACTTAGAAACTCAATAAGACAGTAAACAGATGGATTGAACGTGATAGCAGTAAAGGTTGGGTAACTTGAGTTTTTTTAGAGATTTTAGCTTTTTATCTATTTTCAAGGCATCTAGAGTGTGTAAAATAATTTTTAAGAAGGTATATATAGTGTCAAAAGGCTTAAGAAGGGTTTAGAAGTATAAAATGGTCATTAGAAAGAAGAATAAAAATAATAGTCGAAAGTAAAAACTAGTCGTTTGACCTATATGGCGAGTTTTGGGCGCTATACGCCGCCCTCTAGACCATCGTATTGGTATCTGGAAACAAACTCAATACGGGGGCCTGGGCACCCTGCCATATTGCCTCTGATCCCACAATATTACCTCGAGAAACTAAAATACAAGTTGTAAGCAGGCTCCAAACCTATCATAAGAACAATCTAACATAAATTAAACTTCAAACAAACTTTAAACCATGTATTAAGACTATATGAATGATCAAAATATATCAAACAATTCAAATTTATGAATTTGCTTTTGAATTGAGAAAATATGCAACTTTGTCATATCAAATGCAATGTATGATTAAAATTGAGCCCTTAAACTACTTAAACATTAAGTAAAATTTACAAACATATGTAAAACAACCTATCTAAGGTCTTTAAGCTTCTAAATCCTTTGATCTTCTATTATTTTCAAATTTGGCCTTCAAACTCTAAGCTTTCCATATTGAATTCACTTTTAAATAAATCTATCTTTGAATTGCACATCACAGACTTAAATCATTAATAATCAAACATGTTTTTAATAATCAAAATCAAGATTGAAACCTCCATTGGTTCAACAGAGCTTCTTACCCTTTCAAATTATAGAAGATATAATGGAAATGGCATAGGGCACTTTTGGAGAGATTATCTTTATTTGATATGAGATTTCACTTGAAATGGTATTGGCTTGAACATTATAACTGGGATAATTGTTCCAGCTACGAAGAAATAAACTTAAAAATCCTCACAAGTCTTAATGAGATATTAAAAAATGACATTTACTATCCTAATTAGGTCAACCAAATTAAAAAGCTTGGTCTTTTCTAATTTAAATCAAATGTTTGAGAGAGATCTTTATATATCTCCTGCAATTTTAGTTTAGGATTTCAAATATCAACACAAATCATCATAAAACTTCATAATGTAGGAGCAAAGTATAAGAGATAACAACAACATATTTTGTGCATGTTCAACATTATCCAAAAAGTTAATATAGAGAACTAATTCTTTTAAACCTACAAGCATCCCCTTATTGCATACCTATGAAGAAAATTAGTTGGTCATTTTCCCCTTATTCCTAGGGAAAAACATTTACCCACCAACCATTCGATTTCACAATCTTGAAATGAAATAAGTCAACAACAAGTTGATCACCTAACTTGTAAATTTTCAATATTTTGCTATATTGACTGAAAAGTTTTAACTTTTCTAAATTTTTAGAATCCAAATGGATGGTGCTCACACACACACACATACATGCACGCACACTGACACACACTAAAAAAGAACAATAGATGACTAACTAAGACATGTCTAAAATGACAAACAAATCGAAAGAAAGAAAATTACCACATAAGAGAAGAGATCAATAATAAAGCACGATAGAAGAAAAAGTTTCAATGAAGCAGTCATTCATGAACTGAAACTTTCAAAACCAATGGAGTGCGGTAGATGTTTGTATAGATATACATTGGATTAGCCTATATGGAGCTTAATTGATTTGCGATATCTATCATCAATACTGTTGCTTTGCAAAAATCAAATACAAACATCCGTGAAAATCAATTTGTGATAGATAATCTATGGAAATCAATTTATGAGGCCCATTGTTTTAGCTTTTCATTTTTGTATTTTATTTCTATTTTTGTTTGGTTTTATTAATTGTTGTGTTTTTTTTATTATTGTGAAATGACATAGTTGTACTATTTATCATCTTCAACCTTCCCCCCCTCTTCTGAAAACTTTAAT
>JAOXYD010148966.1:0-10542 GCA_028565735.1 Pinacopodium congolense
AATATTTAAACAATAAAATAAGATTGAAATAGCATTAAAAAGCATATGAAAAATTAATAAATTTCAATCCTATCATATGCAAAACAAACAAACTAAGGAAATATGCAAGATGAAAGATGAACTAACAATAAAACTTGACTCAAGATACTAAAAATGGCTGAGGCTTCAGGCTTAATTTGGGTTAGGTTTCCTAAATTTGACAACGATGGATTCGTTTAGGACTTACCTCACTTAAACAAGTTATACTTAATTGTCATAGGCACTCCTCTTCTCTTATACTCTCAATTAACCTGCTTGGTCCATAGATTACTAAGCACCAGAGGCCTAAGATTAAGGTCCTTAATCTTGTGTGTCCTCACACAAGATCCTAAGGCTTGCGCTACTCTTAGGTTTAAGTATGTTGATAGATTGATTTTCAGGTAACATAAGCTCTAATGGTCATAAAACTCCTTTTCCTGAGGCTATAATCTGGGTGATCAAGCTAAACTAAGGCTTAACAAGCATTCTATTCAACAAACACTCATCGACATAACCTGTTTATAACCTAAATCAATCCATTAACCTCAGCCAAAAACAAAGTGCAAAAAAATATTAATCAAAAGAACTCAATAAATGGTCAAAATATGCATATCCATTGATTAATCAACAAAATAAAATCTTTACAAGTATTGGAATGAAAATGCTAAAATATAAAATAAGATGTTCACTCCCTCAAGATTACTGCAACACAATTCTACACTTGAAAGCTTAAAAAACAGATGACTGAAGCTAGAAAAATAAAGCATACTCTCTAAAGATGATGATAACTTGACTCTAAAGACGGAATAATAGGCTCTTATGACCCGAATGCTCCTCGGATGATGAAATTGTGTATCGCTCTCTCTGTTGTCGTCGTTTTTGTACCTAGGTTATGTACAGTAAATGAAATACAGAAGTTGAAGAACAAAATGCAAGAGCTAAACTGGAGCTACTAAGTTTGGTCGACTGATGCTTGCTTGTGGTCTTTATTATGTCGACCGAATCTTCTATTAAATTATCCGAAAAAGTCGTTGCGAATTATTCGGTTGGCTAAAGTAAATTTGGTTAACCAATGGTGGTCATTAAGTCAACCAACCTTTATTTGGTTTACTGATGCTAGTCATTCAGTCGATGAAACTCTGCTCGTTTAAGCACTGTATATCTAAGTATTCTTTATGCTCCCTAACAACCTCTAATTGAGTCCAAATTCCCACAATATGCTCCAAAACAAATATACACTTGAAATTAACAATACAAACTCTATATTGGTGTAATTCAACTACCAAATGGGTAAAAATATAATGAAATATGTATCATAAAACAATGTAAAACACCCATTAACAACCCCCACAATTGAATTGTTGCTTGTCCTCAAGAAACTTACTTGAATTCATAAAAGAACATCTCTTCAAGTAGTTTAAAAACAACCAAAACATTCTGTCATTTCGCTTTCACAGAAAATTAAGTGTATACAATTCTTCAAACTTCGGAAACTTAAGTATCAAACTACTACACATATCATAAAATTAAATGAACTTTGCTCATGGTATTCATGCATATCACTCAAATGTATAAAAGTTGTGTTTCACTCAAAACTTCATCTAAGAGACTACACTACCATAGGCTTACAAATTCACCCATTTTCAACCACGTGGAGTAGATGCCATCATGAATCAAAAGGGATTTTTAGTAAGCTCGTCGTAAGCTACCAAATAATAAAATTACCTAATCAGTCATTGCTTACCAATTTAAAAGAATAAATTGCATTCAAAAACTGCAATTAACATTCAACTAAATTTCGATCATTTGGAGCTATCATATTCAAATCATAAACATCAAACTCACAATAATTCAAGTGTTTAAACATTTTCAACCTTGCCCCACCACCACACTTATAATAGATATTATCTCTAATGTCTTTAAAGTAATAAAACACAAGCACAAAAGGGTAGGAATAGAAGTACTCCCCTAAATTGACAAGGCCAAATGTAGCTCGAAATGAAAGGTTGTAGCTTGAAAACCAAAATAGCAGCTCTGAAGTGAAAGATTACAGCTCCCTTCTCGAACGACTAAAAACAAAAAAAAAAGTAAATCAAGTAAAGAAAATAATCGAAATATATATATAAGATAAGAACACGCAAAAGAAGAGATATAGATGGGGTGCCTCCCATCAAGCTCTTATTTTAGGACATAATCTTGACCCCTAGCATATTAATGTCATCCATTGTTGAATGGGTGTTAGAGCCCGACAAAAACTATGCTTAGACTCTGTGAGGAGCCTAGAGCAACCTTCTTTGAAATAGGCTCAAAATTAGCACGATGCTCCAAGGCTTCTGAGGAGTGGAACTACATCGTCTCACCACCATATTTCAATATCCATTCTCATCCTTGGGCATTGCCTTTCTCACACCAGGATGGTCTCCGTAAGAGTATTATCAATGGATATGGAGACTCGACATCCTATTTTCCACTCTAGTCTTCAGCTCTCTTGCCCACAGCTCTTCCATAAACATAACTTCTTAAGATTTTCTTCTTTCTTCTTTTTTTCTTCTTCTTCTTTCACTGATAACGAACTAGGAAGAGGAAATGAATTTGGGTTAGTAACAATAGGAATTGTAACACTTACCTTAGGAGGTCGCGTACCCTCCATCTTTTCTTGAATTAGTGCTTCTTCATCTCCTAGCTTCTCTTACTCTTCCTCTATAGCTTCTAGGTACCCTCATTGATCTTTACTGTCTGAGGGATAGTTGCACAACTCATGCTCTAATGCTCCCTGTAATTGGCTAAGCATGCTTTTAGATGCTTGGACTTTTAAGCCCCGAATCACCTCTGCTAAATTACTTAACTATTCTTCTAAGGTCTTTAACCTACTCTTCATTTGTTGCAGGAGGTAAAGAGTGCTCGTCGCCAAACTTGTGACAATCTCCACCAACGACATCCCATCAATTTCTAGTGGCAATGGTGGAGGTGGTAGCTCTGGTTGGAAGTATGACTGATATACATAATAGCTTAGTGGAGAATTCTATCTGTATTGCGTATCCTGAAAAACAGGACATGAATTAAAAGGATAACCCAAAAATGAGCAAAGTTCACATACCTTGGTTTGTTGATCATCCATCAGTACTTGCACGGCTAAGGGTGTGAAATTTTCCACTTCATGATCAAACCTGAAAGTAGCAAAGAGTCAAATGCATTATTAGGGTAATAAGAATAAGAATCAAACTCATAGGCATGCTGATAATGATCCATCACCGCTAAAAGATCTTTAAAATGTGGAAAAAAGCTGCGAAACTAAAACAAAAAGAAGACAAGGTAACCAAGAACACCAAAAATAGAAACAAAAAAAAACACTAGAAACAACAAAAACACAAATACCAACTCCCCAGAAAAAGGACAAAAAATTTGGTAAACTCATTATAAGCTACCAAATAATAAAATTACCTAACGTACCTAACTAAGTAGCTAGGGCAAGTCAAGGTCGATCCCATAGAGAGATAGGGTGAATGGCTATTTCTAATGTTCCCAAAAAGGAAAAAAAGAAAAGAAAACCCATGGAAGCAAAGACATTAAAACTAAATACTAAAGACAGTTAACGAAACACAAACAAGAAATAGAAAAGCTAGGTAAAAGATAAATAAGGGATTATAGATTTATAATTGATCATCGAAATAGATAACTTGTGATTGGTCTAAAATGCTAGTCCTATAGGTTCGAACAGACTCTCAGAACCTCGGTTCTACTAATTTTAGATAAGTCCTATACGACAGAAAACCTATCCCTAACCATGAGGCAACCTAGAATAAGTTCTCTAGATTTAATGATGTGATAGCATTAACAAACTAAGGAACGACTAGAATAAGGCACAATCTCACAAGCTCGGATTATGTAACTTAGAGAATTGGAATTCTAGGCTAAGTTAGTTAAGTTCACTAACAAACTCAATTAGCCTATTGTTACCTATGGAAATCACTAGGATTATTACATATCACAAGTTCATTCATAACAATAGATTTAGAAATTAAACCTAGGATGGCCAGTCCTAAGAATTAATCGTTAATTCATGTCATTTATATGGAATTCCAATTCAACCTTGACCTAAATCACAATGCTTAATCAAATCTTAATCAATTCTCATAATTATTAAGCCAAAATCCCATTAATATCTTCCTACCCAAAACTAAACTAGCTAAACATAATTAAATAGAGAAAATCAAAAATTAAATGAACACTAAACATAATTAATTAAAAGAAAACAAAGGCTTAAAAATTAAAAACACTAAATGAAAAAAACAAATTGACATTTAAACTAACATAAACACTAATTAACTAAGCTATTACTTAGTTAACCAAAATATAATTCAACTAAACTTAAACTAAATTTTTAAACAAAAATTCCAACAATTATAAAGTGAATGAAAACTAAAATTGAATGAATTAAAACCTAAGAAAAGGCATAAATCTAAACTACCAAACATATATTAACAAAAAAAATTAAGATTAAATAAAAACTCAAGGTTGAGTAATGGAATGAAAACTAGAAATTAAAAATAAGAATGCTGAAAAATTAACACTAATGGAAGAAATCAAAATTTACAACCTTACCTAATGGGAACTTAAGTTACTGAAACTAATAGGCAACTAACTAAAATTTAATCAACAAAAAGTTAACTTAGCAATCTAAATAAAAATTCCAAAATATATAATTTAAATAAAAAGTAAAATTTAATTACCTAAAGCTTAAGATTATGCATGAAGATTAACTACTAATCATAGATGAACTAAACATATTAGATATGATTGAAACTTCATGGAATAAAACATCAAAAAAATTAATATTAAGACATAACAAATCTAGCATTATCAAACTCAAACCTTAAACAATAGTAATAAAATTCGGAAAATTGAAATTTACAAACTCCATTCATATATAAAGAAACATAGTTTCAAACATTTACAAGAAATTAACTATAAAGAACTAACTAAACTTTAGGAAATTAAAACATTGATTTAACTTATGATCATGCAGCCAAATTTTTTACTCAAGAGCTTCCTAACACGTTGCTGCATAAAGCTCATTGCTGCCTCCTTATGGCTACATCCTCATTGGTGATTTTGAAAGGTAGCAACCGTCCACCTTAAGGAAACAAGGTGATAAAGCCGAAAGTTCACATGTGCAACCGAAATTCAAGACCACTTGAAGCTTCTTGATTTTCTCCTTTGCAAGCAATAATGGCAACCACATTTGTTGATCTTGGAGAGCTCTTTCCTTTGCTAGTTTTAGCTGCCAACACTCCCATACTCTAGCTTTCTAAGGATGTCACGAAAATGCTCTCTTCTTTGCAAGTTTTGGCTCTCCTCTCCAATATAGACAGCTCATGCTTGTTTTTAAGCAAGTGGTAGCTGTTATTTTCTTTTTATTTCCAAAATTTTTTCTTCTTATTTATGTTACCACTTGTCTCTAAGTAGGGCTACATGATGACCTTAATTGATGAAGCTTTGTGCGTGACTTTCTAGCCCTTCTCCAAGTTGGTTTTGCACCTTTCTTTTGGCCATGTGCTACTGTCGTTGAATGAGTGGATGGAATGCAGTCCAAAGGCAAGTAAGACACATTCTTTTTTCCTCCCATAACTCACATGTAGGCTACCAATTTGATGTAAGATAGGGCTCCACTTTAACGTGTATGGTAAGAGTAGTTGGTTGTCTAATGGCCCTTCATGATATCAACCATGATCAATGTTTATTTGCATGATTTTTGTCAATCTTCATCACAGGTTCATAATTTGCACTTTGGACAAATTTAAGTGATGAATAACGTCTCAAATGGTGCTTTAATTCATGTAATTTTTGGGTAGCCTTTACACACTCCTATTTATGTCAATTTGAGCTTTAAATATCCCTTCATAAGTAATCCAATTTCCAAGCCATTTAATATCAATCAAGATAGCTTTAATTGGTTTAAAATCTTCATGCTTTAATCTAAATTTTGTATTTTATCATTAAACCTAATCATAAAATTAATAGGAACACAAAATGATCAATTTAACACAAAAATAGGAATGAAATGAAATTAAAATGTATATGAAAATTCCATATATTTCAATCCTATCACTTTTACTAAGGGTTGTAATGGGGATTAGGTTAAGGTAAGGTAAAAAGGGCAAAGGCTACTAATAAGTAGTCACAAAGCATTAAGTAACATTGGAAACTAAAATAGAAATTATGAGTTGTGCAAATAGAACACGGGACCACAACTACTTATCATTATCTAACGCTACTGCTTAATCTTTTTCTTTCTTCACCTTTTTTTGTCACACCAAACATAAAGGAAGGCGGTAGTGGCACAAATCAACAACAAATAAGTAGATGTATCTCTAAAATATCTTAGAATAGCCTATAAAACAACTATCCATATATTAAAGGTATCAAAAGCTTACTCAGTGCTTTATTAAACTTTTTTCAGGCTAATGTTAAAAATTTTTCAAGTTTTAATGCAAGGTGATTAACTCAAAAACAAATAAGGGCAAAGGCTTAAAGGGGTAACAAGGGAGAAATGACTTGGTAGGTCATTTAACCTAAAAGGGTCAAAATAAAGAAGGCTTCAATCATATCCATAAAGCATACAGCTAGTAGTATCAAACAGGTTAAGAGCATGTTCTAAAGGTAATCCACTTAGAGAAGCATCACATACAAAAAAATATATATAAATGACTATAGGATGCAGTCATATAACTTAAAACCTCACATGTGCTTAAATGAAGGTCATTAAAATTCTATACATTGTTTCATCACTCAAACATTAGTTATTGACTAAGTTTATGCACTTGACTACTTCAATCAATCCACATAGTTCACTATCCTCTCAAGTTACCTAATCTAAATTCACGCATACAACTCAATTGTCATTCCAACTACTTTGACATAATCATTTGGTTCAAAATTAATCAAACTCCAAAAGTTTTTTAAAAATTGGGATCCAATTTAGTTACCAAAAGAGTTGCAACCATTGAAGTGTGTATCTCTCAACATATCAACATCAACATCATACATAATCTTAATCCCCCCTAGCACACACACACTTAACATGGACAATGTCCCTATTGTTCCAAGATTGATATGTAGGCATAAAGGGTAGGGAAAAGAAAGAACCTCCTTGAAAAAGGATCATCTAAGAAACTCTTAGCCACCAACCACACAGAACCTATAGAAGAACTCAAAAGAAACAAAACTAAAAGCAAAGAATTAAACTTAAAGAAAAGCAACTGAAATAACTAAAAAGAAAACATAAAGAACTACTATCATACCGAGAACGAACAATACGATCAAGAAGGAGAAGATGGTGAATCATGAAGGGTAAAGCGCTCCTCTAATTCATCAAAAAACATGGGCAACTAAAGCTTGGCTCACTATCCATTTACCTTAAAGTGCTGCTCATTTGCTCTCTTTACCTCAAGAACCACAAAAGGATAAACCTACAATACCTCGAATGGACCACACCACCTCGACCTAAGCTTTCCTAGAAAAAGGCGAAGATGTGAGTTATAAAGCAACACGTAATCACCCACTTGAAATTCTCAGTGGAGGAGCTTTTTATCATGCCACTTCTTCACAAGCTCCTTATACAGCTTTAAATTGTTATATGCATCCAAAAGAAACTCCTCAAGCTCATGAAGCTGCATAAGTCTCTTAAAACCTACAGAAGACAAATCAAAGTTAAGAAATTTAGTCGCCCAATATACATGATGCTCCAAGTTTATTAGGACATGACAAGACTTCCAATACACTATCTTAAATGGTGACATTCCTATAGGTGTCTTAAAGGCGATCCTATATGCCTAAAGTACATCATCTAACTTTAAATACCAATACCGCCTAGAAGCCGTGATATTTTTCTCTAAAATTTTCGTAAGCCCCCTATTTTATTCCTAAACCTACCTACTAGTATGGGGGTCATGTAGAAACCGTGTGGGTTGCCTCATACTTAGCCAAAAGAGTATTAAAAAAGATTATTACAAAAGTGTGATCCCTCATCACTAATTTTAGCCCTGGGTATGCCAAAACGTGTAAAAATGTTCTTCCTTAAAAATCAAACCACAACCCTAACTTTATTTATAGGTAATGCCACTGCTTATACCCATTTGCTAACATAATCCACTGCAACCAAAATATATTGATTGGAGTAAGACTTAGGGAATGGTCCCATAAAGTCTGTAACCCAAACATTGAAAAAATCACAAACCAATATGTTAGTGAACGACATGTCATGTCTCCTACATATATTCCCAACCCTTTAGCACCTATCACAAGACTTGAAAAATGCATATGCATCCATAAACAATGTAGGCCAATAAAAACCACACTCTAGCACTTTATGAGTTGTCCTAGATGCACCATAATGTCCCCTAACCTCTCTAGCATGAAAATGATGTAGCACAGAGGACATTTCCTTCTTAGGAATGTAATGCTTAAAAATTTTATCCAAACAAATCTTGGATAATAAAGGATCATTCTAAACATAGTGTCTTACCTTACTTAATAATTTCTTCTTTTAGGAATAAGAAAAAGAAGGGGGATAGATATTATGAGCAAGGTAGTTCACAAAATCTGCAAACCACAAAGTGGCTATCACAGGCAACAGATGCTCATCAAGCAAGGTCTCCTGGATTTCCTTCTTCAAAGCATTCTCCATGGTGGTTTCATCTAAAATTTAAAGGTGATTAGCTACAAAGTTCTCAGCTCCCTTCTTATCCCTTAATTCGATGTCAAACTTCTGAAAAAGCAACACTTAACGAATTAGTCTAAGTTTAGCATCAAGTTTTTTTCATCAAGTACTTAATGCTGCATGGTCAGTATAAATAATGACTTTAGACAAAACCAAATAAGATCTGAATTTATCGAAGGCAAACACAACCTCCAGCAACTCTGGCTTAAAACAGCACCCAGTACATCATCACTTGCATCACGCATTAACTCAAAAGGAAGAGATTAGTTAGGAGATACCAGAATAAGAGTAGTTATAAACTTATCCTTTAATAGTTTAAAAGATATCATATGTTTCTCATCATAAGTAAAAGCAACATCTTTTTCAAGTAATTCAGTCAAAGGTCTGGTAATCTTTGAAATCCTTTATAAACTGACGGTAAAAACCAGAATGGCCTAAGAAACTCCTAATAGATTTAACATTGGACGGGGGTGGAAGTTTCTTAATTACATCAATTTTTCGGGCTTTATCTTAATACCGTTGCTAGAAATGTTGTGACTAAAAACTATGAAATTCTGAACAATAAAATGGCATTTTCCCAGATAAGAACTACATGAGTCTCCTCACATCTAATCAACATTTTCCCAGTTAAGAACTACGTAAGTATCCTCACATCTAATCAAGACTTTGTCTAAGTTCTTTAAACATGCATCAAATGATGTACCGAACATAGAGAAATTATCCATGAAAATTTCAATGCAAGATTCAAGCATATTAGAAAAAATAGCCATCATGCATCTTTGAAAAGTAGCTAGAGCATTGCATAAGCCAAAAGGCATGCATTTATAAGCAAAGTATATATGGACATTTAAAACTAGTTTTTTCCTAATCTTCCATTGCTACCAAAATTTGCAAATATCCACTATATCCATCTAATGCACAGTAAATATCATGTCTAGCTAACTTTTCAATCATTTGATTAATGAAAGGAAAAGGAAAATGATCATTCTTGGTGGAGTAATTTAACTTCTTATAATTGATACACATTTTCCATCCAGTTACCTTCTTAGTGGCTATTAATGCATGCTTATCATTTTCAACAACGGTAGTGCATCCTTTCTTCGGCACCACCTACATAGGACTTACCCAACAAGATTTTGAGATAGGATAAATAATACCTACAATAACAAGTTTCACTACTGCATCCTTGATAATGTCCTTAATATGTGGGTTAAGTTTCCTAAGGGGATGAACCAATGTTTTACTTCCATCTTCCATGAAAATTTGTTGCGAGCAAAAAGAAGGTCTTATACCTTTTATGTCTGTAATGGACCACCCAATGGATTTCTTATGGTCCCTCAATACTTTCAACAACTAATCTTTCCTGGCACCTGATAAAAAAGAAGAAATGATAACAGGTCAGTGCTCAGGTGGGTTAAGAAAACATACTTTAAATGACTTGGAAGAGGTTTTAGCTCGAGAGAAGGAGGCTTTTTAATTGAAGGCCTAGGTAAAGGTTTGGCTGGTCATTAGAGAGGTGTTGTGTTGGTTAGGTGACTTAAAATTTGACGGGTGTTCGAAATGATTTTTGCTTTTAAAACCAACGTACTTTTCAGGCAAGTGCACCTATTGCAAAAGTAATAAAGCGGAGTAAAAATTAAACTCCGAGTGTCGAACCTACAGGTAATTGTTTACTTAACTACTAGGTTGATTGGATTTCAATTATTTAGGAAAATTCAATTAAAATTGATTAAAATTTAGAAAAGAACTAAAAAGGTGACACTTTGGCTTAAACACTTGAAAATGATTTTTGATTGATTTTTAAA
>JAOXYD010148977.1:0-10541 GCA_028565735.1 Pinacopodium congolense
GTGTTTAAAGTGTTTTAATTCCACAATAAGTTTTTAAACACCCAATTCACCCCCTCTTGGGTGCCATAGGGCTAACACCTACTATATAGTAGAATAAGTTAGGGCCAATCTCATAAAGAACTGATAGTGTTTTTCAACTATTTCAAACATTGCACGAAATAAAAATAAATTAAAATAAATAGAAAAGATCATTAACAAAAATAAAGCGAAATGCAAGAAAAAAGTAACGATAACAACAAGATGGGAAGAAGGTATTTTTCAAATTCATAAATTATAATCGATCATCAAGAACAAATTATTTTGTTATTCCTAAGATGCTAGCCTATAGACGCAAACAAGCTCTTGCATCATAAGTTTCTCCATTTTTAGATAAATTATATACGTTAGAAAACTTACCCCTAACTACGCGATAACCTAGAATAGGCTCTCTAAATTTAGTGACACAATAACTTTAGGAACTAGGAAACGACTAACATAAGCCGTAATCACATAAGCTCGGACTATGTAACTTAGACAATTGAAATCCTAGGCTAATTAACTAAGTTTACTTACAAAATCAATTAACCTATCACCACTTATGAATTTCACTAATGAAAATTATGGATAAAAAGTTAAATCCTATCAATTGAACTAGAAATCACACCTAGGATAGCCAATCTTATGAATAAACACCTAATTCATGGCATTAATTTTAAATTCTAACTCAGTCTTAGCATAAATCACAATGCCTATTCAAAACCCATTTTAATTCTCATAATTATCATCCACAAATCTATTAAATACTTTTAAGCCTACTCAAAACTAACAAAAACACAATATGAAATTAAAGGAAAATAGAATATAAATGAAGAAATCATAAGGAGAAAATAAGAACACGGTTGAAAAATTAAAGAAACAACACTATGTTAACCATAAACTATATTTAGTAAGTATTTAACAAACCTAAAGAAAATACATGAGAAAATAAAATAAAATAGGAAAAAAACTATATAAATACGTTCTAAACCAAATTTCTGCAGCTTAAACATGAAAAATAAGAACAAAATATGAAAAGAACATCAAGAACACACTAAAGCCTAAGGAAAATATAAAGAAGATGAAAGGCTACCAAGTGGGAGCCAAAGGTGACGAATTTTCTCCATTTTTTCCCTTCTATACGTCCTCTCTTGGGCTAGCATTATTTTACAAGCAATTTGGTCAAGTTGGTCCCTAAAAATCATAAAAAATAATGTTAATTTACAAATTTTGTTAAGTCTCAGTAATTCTTGACTTCTGATCCTTTTCGCATTTTTTTTCTCTAACTACTTCTATACACCTCCAATAGCCATGAAATTTGGTATATGGATTCTTGACATTATCATCCCATAAAATTTCAAAAATATTTGAGCACTAAAAGTACATCTATTGTATCACCAAAATCCCTTGCATCGAATCTAGTGTTCAATTAAGCTTGTCTTATTCTTCTCTTTATGAACTCTTCATGTCTTGTCATATAGCCCTAAAATTTGGTGTGGAACCTCATAACATGATACTCTAAGAACTTATTCCATTCCTCTTCTAGTTCCAATTTTTACTTCAATTGTACTTAAACTTGGCCCTTTCAACTTCTATTTGTGTCCTAAGGTCAAATCTGCATGTAAACTCCAAGGAACGTAAATCAAGCATTTAAATATCAAAATAGAGATGAAATGATATTGAATCACATATAGAATTATTATAAAATGCATCCCTATCAAAATACCCCCACACTTAAACTATTGCTTATCCTCAGGTCATGACTTAAACATTCTACTCAAACAATCTCAATTTAAAGTCAAGAGTTAATTGTGTACAATAAAAACAAATACATGCCTTTAATCTAGTTCATAAATCTCAATTCTATCATGACAAAAACTTAGTTAAACATATGCAAAACACATAAAGTTAATAAAAAGCAACTGCATATGACAAATACCAAATGTCACAGCCATTTTAGATAAGTCATCATATGAATATAGTCAAGGATGTTCAAAATATGCAAAAACAAAACACAATTTACATTTAGAGCAATAAAGTAGACATCATATGAATATAGTCAAAGATGTTCAAAATACACAAAACACTACATAATTTACATTTAGAGAAATAAAGTAGAGGTCACCTAGCTTTTTTACATAAATTCTAATACCTTGTCATGAATGACCCCGATTACTCAACTAAGATACTAATTTTTAACTTGTTTGAGATGTCACCTAACTTTTTGATGTGAAGGTGAAATTTTGTCTTGAACTCGCCCAGTTACTAAGTTAGATCATACTCTCAAATGGCTAATAACACTACTCACAACTTCAACCTTTTCATTGGTTTAAAGACATCGAAGTGAATTTTACTCACTTATTCAACAATATAAACACACATTTTTCATAATTTTCTTTTTTTTCAACACATTATTTCAACTTATTCCATTTTAAGCTCACATGAAAAAACATACAAAATGCACTTAAGCACTTAATATCATAGAAAAAGGTCACTAAGCATATGTAAGGTACTCAAAAGAAAAAAAACGAAAAACTTAGGGGTTAGATATCATTTGAGAATTGATCAATGTTTACCAAATCAAAGACATCAATTGCATTAAAATACCACAATTGACAATCAACTAAAAATCAAGATCCTTTTAAGATAAAACATTCAAATCCCCATCATTAGAATCACAATAACTTAAGTGTAAAAATTTTTAACTTGCCCTATCTTTATACTTAAATTGGATATTGTCCTAAATGTCACAAAATCAATAAAAATGCGAAAGAGTGATGGAACAAGAAGACTCCCCTAGATTGAGGTTATCCAAGAAGTGCTTGATGGAGAGATAGCCGCTCCCCTTTTACAAAACAAAAACACATAAAAGAAAGAAAAAAACACTTAAACATAAGGAAACTAAAGAACTAACTAATAAAAAGAAAGCACACAAAAACTTAAAAGAAAGGTTGGATTACCTCCCAACAAATGCTTGTTTTAAGTCTTTAGCTCGATTCTTGTTATATACACTATCTAGAATTAAATGGGATTTTGAACCCAACAGGAAACATGCTTACTTTTATCGATGATCCTGGCACAGCTATCCTCAGAGGAGGCCTTAAATCAACTGGACGTCACATAATATCGAAGATGTGGAACCATATTGCTTCTCTATCATACTCCAATGTTCTCTCTCCGCTATGGACATCTCCCTTCCACCAATATGGCCTCCCTAATAGTATAAGCAATAAATGTGGAGACTCGTCATCCTAATTGTCACCCTCCAACTTTGACTTGCTTCGCATAACTCTTTCATCAACTCAGCACCCTGTAACTTGTTCTCTTTCTTCCCTTTTTTAACCTACAAATTGTTACAAAAAGGAAACAAAACTTGGTTAACAATAAAACAAGGTGTATCACTTACCTTAAGAGGTGTTGCATCCTCCTCCATTTCTCGAACTGATAGCTCTTCCTCTCCTGGCTACTTTTACTCTTCCTCAATGTGTTTCGAGTGCTACACTCGTTCTCCACTCTCTAGTGAAACTTCACACACCTCATCCTATAGCTCTCCATTTGGTTACCTAAAAATTCTTGTAGAAACTTAGGCTTTTATGCTTGTGATTACATTTGTCAAAGGGCTCACATGATCTTCTAAGTTCTTCAAGATACTCTTCAATTCTTGTTAGAATTGAAGAGTACTTGATGCTAGGCCTTATTCAATCTCCTCTAACGACATCCTATCAACTTGTGGTGGAGATAGTAGAGATAGAGGCATGGGTTGAAAATGTGATCGATTTTGGCAGCATATGGGTGGAGAATCAAAGTTATACTGGTACACACCTTGTAAAATAGGACACATGCAAGTATAATAACCCAAAAAATAGAAAAAAAAATCACATACCTTAATTTCTTCTTCATTTTCCTTTGCTTGCGCCACTAAGTATATGAGATTCGTCGCTTGCTACTCTAACCTGGAAGTAGCAAGCAAATTAAACTCATCATCATAATAATTAGAATAGAAAAGATCAAGATAAAATAGATGTTGATAATTATTAGCAAAAAAAATATAACAAAAATAAACAAAAGATAAAGATTAGAAAAAACAAAAATAAAAATAAACAAGAAATAGCTAAATCATAATTGTCAAAGAGATGAAAAAAAATATTAGGAACACATTAAAACCTTATGAAAGTATAAAGAAGATGAAAAGCTACCCAAGTGGGAGCCAAAGATGATGAATTTGCTTAATTGTTTCCCTTTTATATTTCCTCTCTAGGGTATAAATTTTTTTGGGAGCAATTTGGTCAAGTTTGCTCACAAAAATCACAAAAACAATGTTACTTTACAAATTTCATTTAAGTCCCCAAAATTGATAGCTTTTACCCCTCTTCGTCTTTTCTATTTTAACTCCTTTTATACAGCTCTAATAGCCATGAAATTTGGCATGTAGATTCTTCACATGATGTTCTTGCACCCTATAAAATTTTAGAACGATCTGAGCTCTAAAAGTGCTTCTAATGCATCACTAAAGTCACCTTAATCAAATATGGTGTTCATTTGAGCTTGTCTTTTTCTTTTCTTTATGCACTCTTCATAGCTTGTCATATGACCTTGAAATTTGGTGTGGAACCTCGAAACATGATGCTCTAACTCCTCAAAATTTATTTCAATCCTCTTTTAGTTCTAATTTTTGCTTTAATTCTACTAAAAACTAAGCCTTTTCAACTTATATTTGTGTTTTAAGATCAAATCTATATGTAAACTCAAAAGAAATACAAATCAATCATTTAAACGTCAAAATAGGGATGGAATGACAATGAAACACATATAGAAATACTATAAAATGCATCTCTATTAACATGTGTATAAAATGTGACATATGTAGGTTCCACACAAAAAATTTTTCAAAAAAAATATGTCATATCACAGTCCATATGGCATGTAGATCTACATGACATTGGCATGTGGTAGAGTAGCTAGACTAAATTTTTTCAACCAATCAGGATGTGCTATATGGCAACGACCACTAGTGACAGTAACTATAAGAGTGTTTGATTTAAATTTTTATATAAATATTAGGGTTAGTTTTGAATATTTTAGAAGTGTTAGATTTGTATTTGAATAGTTGAAAATATTAGGGTCTAGTTTATCTACATGCGAACACATTATGATCTTGTTAGGCTCTTTTGCCAACAGAAAAATGGAAAACAAAATAATACGGGGAGCAAATATCATTTTACCCCCTGAACTTTTCTAATTTATCAAATAACCCATGTACTTTAGAAAATATTACAGACCCCTTATACTTTACACTGCCCTGGAAAATATGTTGAGTGGATCCTACATGACATGATAGTTGATGTCACACTGTCATGGCAAGAGATGCTGATGTAGGAGTTGATGTGGCGGGTAACATGGCAAGTGACATGGGGCAAAGGTGTAGTGCAATTTTTTCAAAGCCAAGGAAGTGTTTGATAAATTAGCTAAATCATAAATTGTGATTTATTCTATTTTCCTTTATAAAAATAAATTTATATTCTTAAGATTTATATTAAAAATAATCTTGGGATAAAAATTTCAAAATTTTCAATAATGAAAATAATCATTTCAAAGAGATATATTTCAATATCTCTACTTCAATATACATATAAATTCATAAATAATCAATTAATAATATTTTTTAGTTATTCCTTAAATTAACTCCAATTAATTAATTAATTAATTATAAATTTAAAAATTATTAATTGATAACTCTAATTAAAATAAATCTAAAATGTATATTTATATTCATAATATTTATAATAAAATAATCTTTATATAAAATTTTAAATAATAAAAATAACCATTTCAAAAGGATATATTTCAATATTTCTACTTCACTATACATATAAATTCATAAATAATCAATTAATAATATTTTTTAGTTATGCCTTAAATATTTCTACTTTACTATACATTAGTTTTAGTAACTCATAATATTGAATATACTTCATCATTAAACGATAATGACCCAAAAACTTATGTAGGAAGTGACTTGGTCTATTGGTTATGGCAATTAATTAAAGCACAGTATAGCTTATTCTTTAATATTAAAGTTAGCTCCTCTTTTGTTTCCATAACTTCAACTCCATCCATATAACAAGTCCTCAATGCTCTAGGCAGTCGGCTCGAATGAGAGGGTGCTTCAAGCTATTTGATAGGCCGAAATTATGAAAATATCGAAAGCCTTATTTTTGTGTCAAAATTTTGGCATACAAATATTTTATGTCCTTTGGTGCATTAAAGATGAAGGAACCTTTAAGCCCGAACCGAAACTTTCTTGTGATAGTAGAATATCATAAGCTTAAGAGGCCAATAGATTCAAATTTTTAGTTATGGTATAGCAAATCTAAGTTATAAATTAGAAGAACTTGACTAGAAGCTAACGCAAGACGTTGGCTTCATGGGCAAGCGGTAGGTTTCATGCAGGACCTATCACTTTTTTCTTCTTCTTTGTCTTTATTCAAGGGCATAACCTTTTATCTTTTCTTCTTTTTTGTCTATAGGTAAATTCAATACGACCAAAAGCTTGTCCCTAACTACACAATAACCTAGGATATGATCTCTACATTCAATTGCATAGTAGCATTAGAAACTAGGGAACAACTAAACTTATGCTACAATCTCACACAAAACGGATTATGTAACTTAAAAAATCAAAACCTGAGATTAAATTAATTAAGTCTTAATGATAAATTCAATTAGCCTGGTATTGCTGTTGTTTGTGGTTTTTAGTTGTAGTTTTTATATATCTATATTGGTTTTTGTGTTTTGTCCTCGATTTCTGTGCTGTATTAGTGTGTTGTCTTTTTCGATTTCTGTGTTTAAAAAAATAAAAAACCAAAACCATACCAAACAAGCCCTAATTCTTAACATTAAACCTAACTTTTGATCCAATATAAGACTAAAAACATAGTATCAATTAATACCTAATTTTATTCTCACAATTGATTTTCTATCATCCTTTTAATATCTTCTAACTCATAAAACTTATCCATAAATACTAAATCTAACAAAAACATAATATAAATTTAATATAAACATGATGACAATATAATGGAAATGATGAAAATAAAGATTCAATAATATATTTAAAATAATCAAAGTTTTTACACTAATATTCATCTTAATCTAAACCAAAACATAAAACCCAAAGTAAATATACTAGAAACAGTAGTTACAGCAAAAAAAATGAGATAGAAACCACTACTAATTGATCTAAAATAAAAAGGAAGGGGTATTCTTCAACTACAATGCACAAAAGAGAAAAAAAAATAAAACCAAAAACCAAGAGAAAATATGAAGAAAAAGTTGGCTACCAAAAGTGATAAGGTTGATGATGAAAATAGCTCCTCTCTAGCCTTAAATAGGTTTAAATTAGGGTTGATGATGTTCGGATAGGTAAAAGATGTGTTTGCCCTTTTTTTTTCATTCTCTATATGGTAAATGGTGGTTAACAGTAGCCTAAATCGCCCTTATTAAACCACAGTTTAAGATTTTAGAAATTGGGGTTAAATGGCCATTGGAGTGACCTCAACGGTGTCGTTTATAATATATAGAAATTATGATTTAAGTCTCTGTTCAGCATTTCCTTACTCCATTTTACTTTAATTCTTCTCCAAACTTAATATTTTAATCTAAAACTTATGTCAAAAGATCAAATTTTTCATTCAACACATAATGAACACAAATTAAGCACTTTCACATCAAAAATAAGGAAGAAACCATATGAAATTAGATATCAAATCTCAATATAATTTATCCCTATAAAATTCCTTCATACTTAAACTATTTCTTATCCTCAAGTAATGACTTAAACACTTTACTGAAAATAGTCTTGATCATAAGCTAAAATTTAGTTAGCTGTAGTAGAATTCAATCAATACCTTTTAATTCAATTTAGAAATTTCAACTTCATGATGATTTAAAGACAATTTTATCACAAGTAAGGCACAAACTTAGTAAAGGAGAGTTCTAAATTTCGATGATACTGATATTTTTAAGTTCTCAAACGATCTTTGATTCTTGGTTATGATTGAAAATTTGATTTTTTTTGGTTATTTATGTTACATAAAGTGGAGAACGTTTGAAAAAGTTTACAAGTAGTATTATTAAAGTTTAAATGGTATTAAGAAAATTTGAGTGATATTAGGCAATATGCGTTTTTTATCATGTGAATTAAAAATTAATTTTTCAATATTTATAAATAATTTTTTTTATGATTCTAAAAAGGGGAGAAATGATATGATATTAGATTAAAAGGGGGAGAAAAGTGATTTCATTGTACATGATTTTCTTTTTTATATTTCCTTAATATTTTATAGTTTTTTCATCATTAAAAAACAGGGGGATTGTTTAACTAAAGGAGAATCTACTTAGGTTCTAATGATGATAAAATAACTTTGCTACTAATGATTTTGTTTTCTTTGATTTATTAAAAAGATAAGAAAGTCAAACAATTGAATCAATACATATTGAAGCCACAATTGGAATATTGAAACTAAAGAGATGATATTTAGAGATTAAAGTGTTGAATGGAGACTTAAAGATCGAGATAGAGAATTCAAATAGGCTTTGATTTGTAATTTTTATATTAAGTCTTATTTTGATCTTTCCAAAGTGTTAATGGGATCAAGTCATGTATAATGCATTCATGATTAGCATTTGTACATATAAGTTGCATAATTAAGAGGAATTATGTGAGAAAAGTTTAAATAATCCTCTTGATACACTAAAACATTTTTAGGGGGACTTTCTTGAAGGTTATGCATGTGGAAAGCAATAAAGTTATGTGTGTGAAAAACAAGTATTTGAATATATTAGGATATGTTCTAAGTTATTTGCATATGTCAAAATGTGTTAAAAATAGTTAAAAACTAGTCTAGGAAAAGACTGGTTGACTAATGGCATAGATTGATCAATGAATGGGTATAATTAATTGACTAGTGAGTGTGAGAATCAAGTTCTAAAGGCTAGTTCCAATGAAAAAAATTATAACAAATGATTTTTAATGTATTTTAATAGTAATAAATATCTAATTGATGAATTTTCACCTATAAATAAGTATTTTAAAGTGAGTATTATGCATCTAATTGAGTGTAAAGTAAAGTATAAGTGAATTAAGAAGCATTTGAGTGATTGTTTAAGTATTTTAGTTGTGTTTTTGTAAATTTTCGGTACATTTATCATTGAGTTTGTTTGTGAGCCCTTCTAAACTCTTTAGGTTAGTCAAATGAGTATTTTTTTTAAAATGTATTTAGGATAGTAAAAATACTATAGGATTGAAAGAGAGTGATTGTATAAAGGTTTATCTTTACCCATTGAAGAAGATAGTGTTAGTGAAATTTTTGATAAAGTATTGGAGAGTGGACGTAGATATGGGTTATATACCAAACTACTATAAAAAATCAATTTATACCTCTCTTCACTTTCATATTTTAATTTTTCAAATTTAGTTGAATTTAATCCATATTATCATATTGTTTTATATTTTACATTACAATAAAAGAGAAAATTGTAATTAGATACAAGGACTTAGAAAAATTTTGGTCACCAATTTCACTTTCCCTCTTAAGTGCCATATAAAGACTAACATTCATGATCTCTAAGCATTTAACTAACCAATGATATGATATATCAACATCACAATCATCATTATCATTATAAGAATTTGAGTAAGAATTATTATTATTGGCCATAAAACACATACTTGCAACCATATTTTCAAATTCCTTATTCTCCAAACTAATAATGCCATCCTTTATGGCCTTAAGTGCTTTTTCCTTCTTCTTCAATTTTTGCACCTTTTCTTCCTTAAGAACTTTTTGAATTTTTTGGGATGAGATTTATGTCATCCTTATCACTCTTGCTTATAGAAGTTTCCTCATCATCAATTTCTCATTCTTGGATACTTTAAACACTAAAACTCTTATTGTTAAAGCCACTTCCTTATAATGCAATTAATTCATTCACATATCATATATGAGGAATGATTCAACTAGCTCTTCTAATAATAAGGTACTTAAATCTTTTACTTCTTGTATGATCGTCACCTTTACTTCACAAATTTGGTAAGGACCTAAACAAATTTCTCACCTATTCAAGATTAGCATAAGTACTATAAAGACCTTTAAGAGCATTAATGGTATAAATGAAATGAGTATACATATTAGAAGTATAGTCGTTTTTTGCATGCAAAATAGCTCACATTAATGTACTAATAAGGTCAATTTGTTCTCTTTTACTTAAATAGTGCCCTTATCCATGATTTCAATTATAAGCTACATCATATAAGTAGTTTCACATGTAAACACACTATTCAATTTATTTCTATTAAGAATATAAAATAGAATATATAATAGTTTGCTATTTAATTTAACGAATCTCTTATCATTATCGTTGTACTTGTAAGTCCTATGGCACCCAAGAGGGGGGTGAATTGGGTATTAAAACTTCTTAACCTTTTTCGCAAACTCAAAATTATCAACTTAATTCAATTTGAAAAC
>JAOXYD010148988.1:0-24279 GCA_028565735.1 Pinacopodium congolense
CTACAACTTAGCTTTTAATCCATAATTGTTATTAGCAAAACCCATAAGTGGCGATAGGTTAATTGATTTTATAGGTAAAATTAATCATTCTAGCCTAGGATTCTAATTTTCTAAGTTACATAGTCTGATCTTGTGTGATTAGGGCTTAAGTCAATTGTTCCCTAGTACTTAAAGTCGTTGTGCCATTAAATCTAGAGAGCTTTGTCTAGGTTGTTACATAGTTAAGGATGTTTTCAAAACTTGTTAAATTTATCTAAGCGAGGAACGTAGGATGCAAGAGCTTGTTTGTATCTATAAGTTAGCATCTTAGACCAATCAAAATCTATATATTTTGATGATCAATTATAAATCCCAAATCTCATAAATATCTTTCGCCGAGCTTCTCGTATTTGTTATTTTTCTCCTATTTTTTCTTTGTTTTCGTTATTAACTTTTCCATTAAGTTTAAATGTCTTTGCGTCTATGGGTTTCTTTTATTTTTATTTTCTTTTGATTTTGCATAGTATTAGGAATAGTGTAAGAACATTACCATCTCTCTGTGGGATCAACTCTGACTTACCCTACTACATGATTAGTTAGGTTAGTTACGTATTTTATTATATAATGGTCTGCAACAAACTCATCATCTATTGATAAGTGACCTAAGGATCCATAATTATTGCAATCAATTTTAGATGCTAAAGGGCCTTTTTAGTGTTGTATAAGTTTGAATAAAATGAATCCTAAATCTCAAATATAATAACACTAAGATCACAAATATGGAAGTGTATTTATCATATTGTATTATAGTTGTTATGAGTTTAGATTGTATCCCATAACGATTGTTAATGGCCTACTACTGGGTCGATTTGGTATCACTTTCTTAACTTAAATAATTCAATAAATTCACATGAAATTCAAATTAAATACCAAATCAACTTATCGTCAGTGTACCGGTCACAAGTAATAAAGAGAAGAACATTTAAGACTCTAGAATGTTGAACCCACAAAGAAATTAATTGTATGATCTACTAAGGCAATTTGATTACAATTACCTAACGAAACTCAAGGCTTGGACTAAAAGGGTTAGATAGACTAAAGATAAACTAAAAACCCCTAAAACCTTTCCTAGCAATGTTATGGATCCCTGATTGAAATAAAATTACCAAGTTGATTAATAAGCCAAGGACTAGGCTTCAAAGGACTCTAATCTAGGGCATTCGCTAATTCAAGACAAGCTATGGTTAAGTCATTTTCTTTTCTGTAACCATCCTAAATTGATCTTTGGTTATTTCATCAATTAATAGGAATTAAGCTTAAAGTTTAAGAAGTTCTAATCCGAAATTCAATTTAAGATTAGTTCCCCTGTGGTAACCAAGGAAGATTTCTCTAATCTAAGTATTAAACCATGTTGTTTATAGAATGTTCCAATGATTTAGGTAGAGATTTTCGGATCCCAAACCATCTTAAATCATATTCTAAGTGGCTAACTTAAAATAAGAATTAAACACTCACATAAACAAAGAATATGATCCAAACTTATGTTAATCATGCACTTAAGACATCATAAAACCTGTCCAGAGCAGTATATTAGATGAAAACATCACAAACATAAAATAAATTTAGATTAAATTCAAGACAACCCTAGTTCTTGCATAGATATGAATAAAAGAGATGAAATAAGGTAAAGAAAGCTTTAGATTTCTCCAAATGTTGCTCCAAAGTGATATAAAACCTTGAAACTCTTAAGAATACTTACAAAAATCTGGATATCACATGAACAGGGCTGGAAAAGGAAGAATAGAAAAAGAATCCAAACCTAAGGAAGAAAAGAGAAAACCTAAGCTAAATCTCTGAATTGA
The DNA here is from genome assembly GCA_028565735.1 of Pinacopodium congolense. NCBI lineage: Eukaryota > Viridiplantae > Streptophyta > Magnoliopsida > Malpighiales > Erythroxylaceae > Pinacopodium > Pinacopodium congolense. The sequence goes on from JAOXYD010148988.1 coordinate 1,842, forward strand.
AGACTCTAATCTGTGTTAATCTCTGTGAAAATAGGTTCTCTGGCTTCTTATATATGTCCCTTGCAGTAAGGAAGCAAGTAGCCAAGTTACAGTAAGTGGATCTGCAAGTTGCAGCTGAAGATATATTGACTGGTAGTAAAACGACACTTGAAGAATAGTTGAACGACACCATTTAAGTCCTGAATTGGGGTAAAACACGGGTTTGCAGGAGTAAAACATGGGTTGGGTCTGGACTATCATTTTACTATAAATTTAGCACCATTCTTCATAATTTCTTCAATTTTCACTTCAATTTGATGGTAACATGCAAATATAACAAATTAGGACACAAATTAACTAAATTAACATCAAAATAAGGGTGCACATGCATTAAAATATCATCAAAAATCTTATCAATTTAGCAATTATCAACTCCCACACACTTAGCTTTTGCTTGTCCTCAAGAAAATCAATCTATCATTAGTATCTAAACAACATATATTCTTAAGAAAAATAATCCCCATCGATCAACCAAAACCATTGAAAAGAATTCCTTCATCCTTCAATGAATATGACAAAGTAAGAGGTTATAAATTTGATTCATCCAATCAAATCACAATTGAAATTGTTTTACTTCATCCTTCTTTCAACTCATCCTAAGATTCTAATTCCATTCCAACCATGAAATGAATATAAACCAAGTAAGAACTGACATCAATGAACACAAATCCATATCCTTATACTTAAGCACTTAAAATAAAAAGCAATGTGGGCCTGGCTTAAGTTAAGAAGTCACTCAATCTTTCGTACTTAAAGGTGAACAACCCCTAGCTCACCAGATTGAGCAACTTTTCATTAACCGGCTTTTTGTACCACTCATATCCTTTAACCAATTAGTTAGAAGCTAGTGGAGTGAATGAAATAATGCTCACTTTTCACTCTTGTTTGCTTTTCTTTTCTTTTTTATGATTTTCTTACATTTTTCTCTCATTTTCATTTTCATTTCTTCTTTTTCCACATTTTTTCTTTACATTTTTTTCTATTGTTTTGATAGAGGATAATGAAATTGCATCAAGGATGAAATATTTAGCTTAAAAAATTTAGAATTGGACTGTCATAGTGAATCAATAAGACTTACTTGTTGAAAGCATGAATTACATTAAGATCAAAAGCTCATCAATCATCAAAATCAAAAGGATAACATCTTATTATATCAAAAGAGTGAAAATCAAAAGGAAAACTTGCAAATGATGGGATCAAGATTAAAATTTTTTTAAAAAAAACATTATAGATTGATTGGAAAAAGATGATAAAAAGATAACCTTATGGAAAAGTAAAAACAAGCAAGAGGAACAACCTAAATCATCTAATCCCTCCCACACACTTAAATTGAACATTGTCCTTAATGTGCATAAAACAAAAAGAAAGCACAAATATGAGGTGGAAAGGAATAGAAAACACTTGTAATAACTAGATTATCACATGAATGCTTGGTTTAAGTGAACATTGAAAACATATCTGGATTTGCTGCAACTGCCACAATTAAAAGAAAATGAAAGTACCAAAAGCCAAAAATAATCATAAAGCAACTCCTCAATGTCATAATAAAGTACCACATAGAGTCAATACATCAAAAGAACCCAAAATAGATAAGAGTAATCCAAATACAGCATAAATAAAAAACTACAGCTAAATTAGAAAGGAAATACAACTGAGAAAAAATACTAAAGCGAACATAAAAGCGCCATAAAAAAGCAACATCATCATCTATGAACAACATGTGGAAACCGTCAAAGCTAGAGAGTAAAACTAAGATCATCAGCATCAACAGCTCGATGAGACTCCTTAATCCTATCCAAATGCTGGTCAATGCTAGTTAAGTGCTGCACCATCCCATCTAAATAGGAGTGAATAGATGCAAAACTAATCTACATAGAGCTCTCAAGATGTGAAAAGGTCACCGCAAAAGCACTAGAAGGAGGCTTATTATGTGGCATAAGAGGAACATATGCTGGAGTAGAAGTGTCTGCGTGAGGCTTATGAACACTTTACGTGGCTTCAGATGAAGCCTCAACCTGACCCTCCTAGGGAGCAACAATAGGAGCAGGAATATTAGGGACATCAACATGCTCACCAGCTTATAAAGGCCTAAACAAAGTGTTTCTCCACTACTAACTAACTTTATTATATGACCAAAGCTTGATAAGAGAATATGAAATAGATTTGGGGGGATTGACTACCAACTAACGATCAAAAGGAACATTGACTCTCTCGAAAATCTTTGTAAGTAAACAAGGAAAGCAAAAGTTTTTGGGTCGAATGGGTATGTGGAACTACATTTCTAATACTCTGTAATATGAAACCCACAAAAGGAATTTCAGTGCTTCCTAAGCCATGAAGTAGCTTATACAAAATGTAAGTATCATCAAATCGAAGCTTATTGAGACCATTAGCTCTAGGAAGAACATTGTTACTAAACATTGTTAATTGATGAAATTGGCACCAATAGAAAGATAATCAAATTTCTAACACAATGGTACCAAAATCAAAGAAATTGGGGGTCAGAATCATCTAAAAAATGAAAAAGAAATTCGGAGGAGATAAATAGTACCATATAATTGCAAAGTAGATTATGAAAAATCTAGGATGATTCTAGTCTAATTGATGGAATAGATTGATTCAAAATGAAACGAAGTTCAAATAAATACCAAGAACGCAAAATTTGGCTTAGAATTGAACAAATTATGGTGATTTGAAGAGAAAAGGGGGCATAGGGTCGGGTTTAATAGAGAATAGGGCTGCTGGAGATAAAGGGTGATGCTGCATCATTTTTGTGCGTTTCAGGGAGTTAAACAGTGTTGTTTAACTACTTGCATTTAACTCCCCAAAGCAGGGAGTAGGACACGGGCTGGGGTATCATTTTTCCCCCGCCGTTTTACTCTTTTAAAGTGAGTTTTACAACCAAAACTTAACAATTTTTAATCCAAATCAATCCTATTTAAATTCCTAATCATTCCAAATGATTTAAATACACAAATTGAACATGGATAACGCTCAAGAACACTAAAAACATACTAAAATAAAAAAGAAAGGACTAAAGCACCAAGAAAACTAAAAACTTAACTTAAAACCAAAAACAGAAAAACTCTAAAACTTAAAATAACCATAAACAACACTAAACCACACTAAAACACATCCAAATATCAATTAAAAACTAGGACACAAAACAATTAAAAAAAATTACAAAAGAGAAAAACAAACTTTAAAGCATTACAAAGACACTTTACTTAAAGGAAAAAGACTGAAGACAAAATAAGACCAAATAAAGGACTAAAACAACACACTTAACAAGTTGAAAGACACTCTAAAGACACTTTTAAAAAGAATTTCCAAAAGATTTTGTAACTCAAAACCAAAAGAACTAGCCAAAGGCTACAAAACACTTTTAAAGAAAACACACCAAAAAGCACACTAATTTAACTTAACCCTAAGGCACACTTATTAAACTAAAAGAACATAACAAAAGGGTTAGGTTGCCTCCTAACAAGCAATTCTTTAAGGTCTTTTAGCTGGACCTTAAAATTACGAAATTTTCAAGTAAAAATGTAGCTTACCATGCATAAGATTAAATCTATACTTTCCAAAGGAACAAGCTAAGTTAAGAAGGGCATTTATACCTCTTAAGAGATTCTTCCATGAACTATAGATCATAACCTTGATGAAAATCCAATTAAAACACTTCTTCAAAGAAAAAGACAAAGGTAAATAATCAAGTATTGCAACTTTAGGCCTAGGAACATAAGTAGCAACACCTAGAAAATCTAAGCGCTTATAAGGCATTTCACTTGACTTAAATTTAACAATCTCATCACAAGCTCCTAAAAGCATGAACCTTTGAAACAACAAAGAGCTTGTCCTCTCTACTAATGATCTATTCATTATGAATTTCCTCCATTTCTTCATTATGCAAAAAAGCTAAAGTTTCCACTTCATTGGCTGTAACATCATATATAGGTTTGGCTACATTTTGAGCAAATTAAACAATCATAGAGTGATCCATCACTGTCCAAGTCTTCCTTAAAACGTTCACACGCTTCATTATTAAGACTTATTGTAGAAGACCAAGACTCATCCACATCAATATCGTTGTCTTCTTGACAAATAGAAGTTAATTTGTGCAACATTTCGATCAAAGAATCAAGATGACCCAAGTCAAGAGCCTGATTTGAATTTAAGCACTCATGAACCCCTTGTTCATTCCATACACAAGGCATTGAAAATTCTTGCCTACCACTCTCTAAGGAATAAGGTTCTATCACATTTGATTCAAATGGAGTGGATTGGGAAGGTTCATCTGAAAGTTCTCACCTAAGATTGGCTAATAAGTCCTTTTTCCAGTTTGGACAAGAAACTTTCAACTTAACCATAGTAAGTTGAGCATTGGGTGGATGCTTAGACAAACTTTGATTAACAAAGTCAAAATTTTGAGCTTGAAGGCTCTTCAGAATGAGAGAAAGACGAATATTGTTCATTATAAGATGAATATAACAAGGATAATCAAAAAAAATCATTGAATCAAGGGTATAAAGATTATCAAATGAATCATACACATCAGCACCCCAATAATTCCCATTGACTTCAGGCTCATACCATTGGTGCTCATGCCAATAGTTATTTTCCCTCCACGTCCTTGCAATGTCCAAAGCTAAACACTACAATATGCTCCTATAATAAAACAACATATAAAGAAAACACAGAAAACAAAGAACACAAGAAACAAACAAAGCACAAGAACATTATATAAATAATATTTACACCTTAGAGTAGTTGACACCAATGTATTCTTAATATCACACAATAATTAGTTCCCCGACAATGGCGCCAAATTTACTAGCCCAATTTGGTATCACTTTCTTAACTCAAATAATTCAATCAATTTACATGCAATTCAAATTAAATACCAAATCAACTTCCTGATAGTGTATCGGTCACAAGTAATAAAGAGGAGCACATTTAAGACTCTATAATGTCGAACACATAAAGAACTTGATTGTATGATCTACTAAGGCAATTGGATTAAAATTATCTAAGGAAACTCAAGGCTTAGATTAAAATGGTTAGATACAGTAAAGACAAACTAAAAAAAACCTAAAAACTTTCCTAGCTATGTTATAGATCCTTGATTGAAATAAAATTACCAAATTGATTAATAGCTAAGGACTAGGCTTCAAAGGGCTTAAGTAAGTTATGAAATGTTGGAATCTCTAATTTAGGGCCTTCACTAATTCAAGACAAGCTATGGTTAAGTCATTGTCTTTTCTTTAACCATTCTAAAATGATCTTTGGTTATTTTATCAATTAATATGCATTAGGCTTAACGTTTAAGAAGTTTAATCCTAAATTCCATTTAAGACTAGTGCCCCAATGGTAACCACGATAGATTTCTCTGGTCTAATGATTAAACCATGTTGTTTATATACTGTTCCAATGATTTAGGTAGAGATTGTTGGAACCTAAACCATCTTTAATCATATTCTAAGTGGCCAACCTAAAATAAGCATTAAACCCTCACATAAACAAAGAATATGATCCAAACTTATGTTAATCATGCAGTTAAGACATCATAGAACCTGTCTAGAGCTGTAAATTAGCTCAGAACATCATAAACATATAAGAAATTCGGATTAAATTCAAGACAGCCTATGTTCTTGAACATATATGAATAAAATAGATGAAATAACGTAAATAAGGGTTTAGATTTCTCCAAATATTGCTCCAAAGTGTTATACAACCTTCAAACACCTTAACAAACTCTTAGGAATGCTTACAATAACTTGGAGATCATATGAGTAAGACTAGAAAAGGAAGAACAGAAAAAGAACCATAACCTAATAAAAAAAGAGAAAACCTAAGCTAAATCTCTAAATTGAAGACTTTAATCTATTTTAATCTTTGTAAAAATAGGTTCTTTGGCTTCTTATCTATGTCCCCGCTAATAAGGAAGAAAGTGGCCAAGTTGCAGTAAGTGGATCAACAAGTTGCAGTTGAAAATATATTGACTGGTAGTAAAATGGCACTTGAAAAATAGTTGAACGACACCGTTTAAGTCCTGAACTGATGTAAAACGCTAGTCTACAGAAGTAAAACGTAGGTTGGGATTAGACCATCTTTTTACTCTAAATTCAGTACTATTCTTCATCATTTCTTTTATTTTCACTTCAATTTGATGTTAACATGCAAATAAAAAAAATAAAGACACAAATTAACTCAATTAACATCAAAATAACGGTGCACATGCATTGAAGTATCATAAAAAACCATATCAATTTAGCACTTATCACCTACTAGTGATCTCCTTCTCTCTACTATATCACCTATCTAATTCAATGAGTGATTTAATAACTAATTAAACTAAACTAAGTAGCAAACTAATAATTCTAAAGCAATTTCACTAATTGAGTTGCAATTAAAGAAGTTATGACTTATATGATTAATCCCCTTAAAACATGCTCATGGTCTTTATTCAACTTTATATGGATTCTTCAAATTTGCTTAAACTGAAGACTCCTTAAAGTGAATTGTACTCTCGCTCGAGTTATACAATTCCTATCCATCTTGAAAAATTAATGAAAATTAAAAAATCAATTGGAAGCATTAATTTGATCTATAAAACCTATTAATTTGATTAGATCCACACCTAATCTAGAAATATTATGTAAGTTTATCTTTCAATTTCCATGTAAGATTCATTACTGGTGGGTTGATCTATTCACATAGATGATCTCTTAATCTAAATACATTAAATATAATATTTGGAATCGACCTTTATTTTCACATAGAAATTAAAAACCAATTTCACTAGTCTCATAGATAACTCCAAGAAAAAAACTAGAAATTTGACATTGAATCAAAGGAAAAAAATCAAAGACCACATCTTAGGTTTCAAAAACATCTAGACTCGATAAGAATTTCTTACCAAAATATATCCAAAGAAACAACCACATTCAGAGAAGAAATAGGGATTGGAAGCTCATTCTCAGGTCGCTTTAATCCTTGAATCTTTAATGAATAGTGATGGAAATTTTTAGGTACATATCCTATAGTGTTTTCAAATGTTTTTTAATTCACATTTGCCCTAATTTGATGTTTAAATGATTTATTTATGTTTGAAAAAGTTTACTTTATACAAAAAAAACAGGAGTTAAATAAAGGGATGAGCAACAACCGTTGAAGTCCCTAGAACTGCCATTAAGTTCATGTGGTATAATTAATTGGTAGGGGTTGAACGACGCCATTTAACCACCAACTTAAATGTTGTTTAAGTACCTAAATGATTTTTGAGCAATTAGTTCTAATTAGCTTCAACTTGCAGTCACTAGTAGAGGACATATAAAGGAAGATTTAGAAGTCATTTTTATAGAGAGAGAACCAGATTTAGTTAGTCAAAGTCACCTATTTACCTAGGATTTTCTTCTTCGTTATTTCGTTTATGATCTTATTATTTTCTTATCTCTAGTTTTTGTATTAGGATATTCCATGTTATTTTTAAGGATTCCAGGAGTTTGACACTTGATTGAGAGTTTTATTTTACTTTGGAGCTTAACTTGGTGCTTTCTAAACTATTAAATCTCTTGTTCTTATTCCTTTGTTACATATATTTAATAACATGTTGTATAAGTTCTATCTTCGCTAAATAAAATGAGTGACTTCTTAACTAAGCCTTAAAAGCCCACATTTATGCTTAAATTTTGTTTTTAATGAATAAATGTTGTGGATTTGCTTAAATATGATTCATTTTGCTTTATAGATATTCATTATATATGTGGAAATGATTTTTGTTATTTAGGATGAATTTTGAAAAGTATGAAATCATCTTAAGTTATTTATCAATTATCATGCATGATTAATCATTATAACATCTTAATGATTTGTTTGATAATTGAATAATTAAGGAAAAGTTATTAATGAATGTGTTTGATGAATTGACTATTTTTCCTATAATTATATGATGTTTTCAAATTGATTATTGATTAAGTTTCTTAAGGATAAGCAATTGCTTAGGTGTATAGGAGTTTTTAGGTGCATAATTTATAGTGTTTTCTAATGTTATTTGATGTAAATTTACCTCTAATTTGATGTTAAAATGGTTTATTTATATTTGGAAATATTTACTTTATAGAGTGAAGTTAAAAAGTGGATAATTTTATAAAAATTAGTAAAAATATTTAAAAAAAATAGGAGTTAAAGGCAGGTTGAGCAACAACTGTTAAAGTCCCTATAACTGTCATTGAAATCCTTTTGCAGAGATAAATGGGAGGGTGGAGTTGAACATCACTGCTTAACCACCAACTTAAGTGCCATTTAAGTACCCAGACGCATTTTTCCTAGTAGAGTTCTAATGAATTAAGCTCCAATTGGCTTCAACTTGCAGCCAATTATAGAGGACAGATAAACAAAGCTCCATAATCCATTTTTGAAGAGAGAGAACCCAATTTAAGCAGCCAAAATCACCTTTTTAACTAGGATTTTATTCTTCTTTCTCTAGGTTCGATTTTTTTTGTTTTTATTTCTAGCCTTTCAATTTTGATATTTTAAGTTGTTTTTAAGGATTCCAAGAGTTTGTAAACTTGACTGAGAACTATATTTCACTTCGAAAATTAACTTGCTGCTTTATAGACTCTTAAATCTCTCGTATCTTACTCTTTTGTTATTTATATTAAAGAATATGTTGTCTAAGTTCTATCTTGATCGTTCTTTAATCTTTATGTGGTTTTAATTTGATTTTTAGGATATGCTAGTAAGTTCTTATATTGAGTTCCTAATGCATGTTGGATTATAATCTTTTTTTTATTAAGTGTTTAATGCTTTCTTTAAGATGGCCACTTAAGATAAATACATTATATGATTAAGGAATTGTGACCAACTACCTTAATAATTGAAAAAATTAATAAACAATGTTGTTTAAATCAATAAAATACCATTCGTTAGTTAATAATAAGGGTGTTAATCTAGAAATGAGGTATTTTTAGGATAAACATTTTAAACTTTGTTCCTATTACCTAAGTCTATAGATGGACGACACTATAGGATAAGACCATGAGAGATAATTCACTAACTTTATCATAGCTTTGTCTTAATTTAGTGAAGATACGCTGGATTAGACATTTTAATCCTTTCATAACTCAGTTGAATCAATAAACACCTAAACCTTGGCTAGTAAATTCACTTTATTAATCTTTTAGGCATTCTGCGTTTCTTTATCATGAGTGGAAGCTTTTAAGTTTATTTAGTTGCTTTAACTTTCATTAATTCATAATCTTGAGTACTCAAGATGGTAGCTCTAAGCTTCTAAGGATAAAAAAAACACTAAAAAAGACCTAAAAATTTACTAATATTAGAGAGCTATCTCATTGTCCCACAACCTAACCCATAGACATGGGACAAACGATGGGATTTTAGCAGATTAATATTAGTAAATTTTATTTTCTTGGTGGGATAGGGCATGGAACCCATTGACTTGATGTTTTTCTTCCTTCTTTCAATTCCACAACTCATCCAACTTTAACTATGCATCCAAATGATCATGAAGACCTATAAAAATTATATTTTTACCAAATTCACCATAAACAACATCATATTCAAAATTTAAGCAAATAAGCATAAAATTTATGTGGAAACTATCAAAAAACCTAAGAATATGGCTATGAAATAATGATAAAAACTCAATACAACTACAACTAAGAGTTTGAAGTTAATTGAGTATAAAAAAATTACAAGTAAATGCCTTTGATTTACGTAACAAATCACAACTATATAATAAGAAAAACATTTATGTCACATGAAAACACATTATTATTAACAAGAAACAATTAATGTATAATACAAAAATTCAAAGTAATTTCATTTAGATTATCATATAAACGTAGTAGGGAATATTAAAAATAAGAAAAAATATCATACAAAATTAAATTTGGACAATTTATTTAGAGGCCACCTAGTCTTTTGACATGAGGGAAAATAACTTGTCATGAATGATCCTAGATTACTCAACTAGAATACTCCTTTAGCTTGATTGAGATGTTATCTATCCTTTTTAAATGAAGTTTAACACCTTACTATGAACAACCCTTAATTAATTTGCTAGGTCAGCCTCTCGAATGGCTACTAACACCAATTATAAACTTTAACCTTTTTATCAATATAAGGTTAGCGAAGTGAAAAATTATGCTTGCTTATTCAACAAATGCATGCACACTTTTTTTACAAATTCTTAATAATATTAAGCATCATTTTCCAAATTCATATAACCATCCATGTAAAATGTCATTAGAAGCCTAGTATTGAACAAAAGGGACCATTAAACACATTCAAGTCAGTTAAAATAAAAGGAAATAGAAAAGTTAGGGATTAGGAATCAATCTAGTGTTATTCAATGTTCACTCAATCAAAACCATCAATTTTACTAAAATACCATATTTAATAACTAATTATAATCAAAATCATTTTAAGATGAACTATATAGTCAACTACTTTTAGACTTCTAACAATTCAAATGTGAATGGTAATTAATCGTATGGTATATACATCTCCACACCCCACACTTAATTTAAAATTTCCTTAATTTAAGGGTTAAAAATGAAAATATAATACGTGTGGAAAGAAAAGACAACATTATTCGTCTAAAAGTTTAAGCCCATGAGTAGGTTTGGTTAAGAGTTATCTATTCCATTTGGTGTGATTTAAATGCTTTTAAGAAGAAGATCAAAGCTTATTTTCTATTATCTGAATAACATCACTAAATACAAGCTTGTCCAAATTGTTAGATCAACATTTATAAAATTAAATAAAAATGAAAAAATAAAAACATAAAAAGAGATCATACTATTGAAAATTTTTAAAGCGTCCCTAATAAAATGAAAATAAAAATAAAATAAAATGCAAAAAGAAACAAAGCAATAGAAAATCAAACTTAATTATTAAGTCTCACTTTTTTAAGATTCATCAAAGGGAAATGGAATGCGGAAATGAAAATATATAAACTTCCTCTATAGGGCTTTTTACTCCTCTCATCACATTTTTTGATATTAACACCAAAGCAATTAAAACAATCTCATTCATGCCTAAGACTGGTAGCACTTAAAACATACATATTTTAGGCATGATTTAGTGCTTATTAGTTGACATTTGGGTGCAAATTCATGTGATTTTCAAGCATTTTGAATTACATTCCTTGAATAAGATGTTACACATATGATTATCATATTTTATTATATTTCATAAGATTTTAAAGAATAATTTGATACACATTTTGGATTGCAAATGGTACGAAATTAATTTGGAATCTAAGAACATCAAGTAAGGAATCTCAACACCAAATTTTATGGCCAAAGGACAAATGGAGAAGAAGAGATGGTGAGAAAACTGAAGAGTTCTGAAATATGAAAATTCTAGCAAGAGACCATGGGATCAACCACAACTGTGGCTAGCGGCCTAAAAAGGGCATGGCCTGAGTTATGACCATGGTCAATTATGCCTCATTTTCCCTCTTGACCTAATTTTTCTATTTTTAGGTCATTCTTTCCTCCATAAACCACCAAGATCTATGAGAAAATTCCTAAGCCATCCCCAAAGGTTTTCATGGAATTTTGAAGGACAACAAAGGATCCAAGCACATCAATTCAAAGATCAAGCACATGATTTCATACATTAGGCATCAAGGATTTAAGGATTCAAGCCAAACTTAACATGATCTTTTCTATTTCCTTATTCTTTGTATTTTTTTGTATGATTGGTACAATTTTTAGTAACTAATATTCTTATAGGATTTAGGTTTTATCAACCCTACGATGTATTATTTGTTATTATTTTTGGATTAACTCTTGAGTTCTATCTTTTGAATTAATTTTATTAATGAAAATTCATGAATTTGAATTAAATTGTTATGCGAATGTAAACTTTGTTTTCAAGATTTTGAGTTATGTATAATTAGATTGAGAGATAAATGGTATGCATCAAATAACTCCATTAACAAAATATCTTATATATAAATTTAAAGATAGGCTTACATAAGATAACTGAATAAGGTGTGACCTTAACTAAAAAAGTAAATCCTATAAAGCAATTTAATGCATTCAATCCATATATTGGGATAGAGAGAACTCTCACCTAATTTATCAAATTGAATAGGATTGCATAACTCGAGAGAGAGTGCAACTTACATTAAGAAGTCTATGGTCTAATACATTTGGAATTCAACTTAAAACAATACAGCAATGAATACAAATGCATTTTAGAGGATTTATTACCTGAATCATACCTTCATCACTGATTGTTAGTCCTTAAAAGTTGTTTTAGGATTTATTGCCTGAATCATACTTTCATCATTAATTCTTAATCCTTACAAGTTGTTTTAGGATTTATTACCTGAATTATACCTTCATCATTGAATGTTAATCCATAAAAGTTGTCTTAGGAATTTATTTTAATTTTTTAGTCGTTTTCTTTATTAATTAATTGAATCAATTCACCAATTTGATAAGCTATCTAATTTAGGTAGAAATCCATTGATTAAAGTAGTTCTTATGGATTAATACCTAAATTCACCTAAATTACATTACATAACAATATGTACACTTACTTTCTCATATGTTGTGATTTAGTTTATCATGTTTTCTTTTTATTATTTCTTTTAAAACTTAGGTAGACCTACACACTATCAAACTTTTGGCACTGTTGTTTGGGACTATGTAATTATAAGTATTCTTTTATTCTTCATTAGACTAGATTTATTTCTTTTGTTTTAGTTTTTATTTTTTTATTTATTGCAATCTTAAAATTTTCCACTTTATTTTTCTTTTTAAGAGCTTTACTTTTCTTTATCATTAGTTTGTTCCTTTAATTTGTAGGTTAGGCATACTTTTACATGATCAAGAGTCATCCTTTTAATTCTTGGAGCCAAAACTTGAAGTTAAACAACCATTCAGAAAGGAATTAAGAGAGAAGAAGTTTAGAGGTAGCACTAAGTTAGAGATTTTAAAGTCCCAATTTGATAAAACGAAGCGAGATTTAGGGCTATGAGTGCCACTCATTATAGGTGATCTTTCATGAACTTCTCTGCAAGGCAAGAATTCAAGCATACAAAGGCCAAAAGTGGAGAGTGTGAGCTTCAAAATTAAACTATAAATGATTCCGATGTTATAGAATTATGTGCAATTTAATGGAATACTTGATGAAGATCTACATTCCCACATCAACTACATTTTAGAGAATTGTGTCACCTTTAAGCTCAATGGTATATTGAAAGAGGCCATACGATTAAGGGTATTTCTCTTCACATTTCAAAGCCAAGAGAATTTGTGGCTGAAATCAAATCTACCTAGTTACATCACTTTTTGGAATCAATTAGTTGAGAATTTATTGACTACGAATTTCTATCCTTCAAGACTGGCTAAATTACATAACAAAATTGTTCCTTTTGGCAGTAGAAATAAAAAAACTTATATAAAGCCTAGGAGTGTTGGAAGAACATGCTTAAAAGGAGCGCACATCAATTTTTCCACTCAAGCATGTTGATGAAAACCTTTTATGGAACCCTAAACTTTGCCCAAAACAACTAATTGATGCATCATCAAGTAACACTACTAACTTTAAGACTCCAAAATAGTTATAAGAGCAAATAGGGAATATAGCCATTAATACTTAATAGTGGGGGAGTGTACAGCAGAGAATAAAACCTAGTGGAGGTGTACACAACATAAATGTGGTGGTTTCTTTAAAGCCAAATTTAAAAGCACTTACAAAAAAAAAAGAGAGAATATGATAGTAGCATCAACCTCTGCCTAGGTAGTGACTTGCAACTTTTGTCAAGGAAATTACCCTAATCATAAATGTCAGTTATCAAGAGTTGAGGGATAACTTTAACAAGAGGATTATGTAGGTAATTGGACAAACAATCCCTATAGCAACACCTATAATTTAATATGGTGGTATCACTCTGATTTTATATGCAGAACTCAAGGGCAGCAAGATCAGAATCAACTACTTGGCTTCCAACCAGAGCATCAAACTAATAAATAACCTACCTTAGAGGACTTACTTGCCAAGAACATTACTACTATAGATACTAGTTTTCAAAATCAGGCAGGGCAGCTTGCCAGAAGAGTTTTAAAAAGGCCCCTAGGTGCTATACCTAGCAATATCGAAAGAATTCGAAGGAGCAAGTATACGTAGTATTTTTAGGCATTAAAAAGGAACTTGTAGAGTCGATGTATGAGGACAGAAGTATAGCAGATAGGTATATGTTTAGACCTTATTAATGATGTACACGGTAATACACCTTTAGCTAAATCTCTTATGTAAAAACCTAAAGATGAAATATTTGTATGCAATATGCATAAGGACTAGAAGAAGAGAAAGAATTTTAAGATGGTGAAGAATGATGAATGTGCAGACGTATTCATTAAAAAGCTACCACAAAAGCTAAAAAATTTAGGGAGTTTCTTGATCCCTTTTACTATTAGTAATTTGTATTTACATAAAGCATTGGCTAACTTAGGGGCTAGTATAAATCTTATGTCTATCAAATTACTTCATGAACTAGGGTTAAAGATCACAAAATCTACTATGATGCATATACAAATTAGCAGATAGATCAATGAAGTATCCTAAAGTAATTTTTAAAGATGTGATTGTACAAGTTAATAAGTTTATATTCTCTATTGATTCTATATTGATTCCAAAAAGACCTTTTCTAGCCACTTCAAGGGTAGTAATTGATGATCTAAAAAAATAGATGAACTCTTAGGATTAAAGATGAATTAATCATTTTTTTCTAACTCCAAAACTATTGCACCATCCATATTCAAATGAAGCATCATATCCTTCTTTTGGTTAGGTGTTTAATAGAACTTCGAGTAATTTATAGGATAAAATAACTATTGTACCCCTAGAATTCTACTTGATAATAGTGTCAAGCCTTAACCACTATAGCAATCCAACAGCACTGTCTCCTAATTTGAATGAGCTAGATGAATGGAGATGAGATAATGGAAGGGAAATAAAGAGCTTTTTAAGCAAGAAGAAGATGAGGTTTCAGAAGAAGAAAATTAAAAATTCTTGAAAAATAAAAGGATTGTTGATCTTATGATGTTAAACAAGTACCTAGTGGAAGGCAACTCACTACATAGCTTTTACTCATTATTTGTTTTTATTTGATTCTTTATTAATTAGTACTTTTAGTTTATGCATTGCATAGTTATAATTTTTGCATTTAAGTTTTTGAATGATTTATTTTTAGATAATTTTATATCATTATTATGTGCATTAGGATATTTTTAGATTTAATTTAGTGAAAAAATAAATAATAATAATAAATTTTCACAATGCTGCGGGTTGGCTAAAAAAGGAAGCATTAAGGGTTTTCCATGCACGTGTCTCGCCTTTGGCCCTATAGGGTTGGGTGTTTACCCACTTTGCCCATTTTTCACTCTCTTCCTCTTCCAAACTCTAAAACCTCCCTCATCTAACCTCTTTAACATAAAACAAAACTCACAAACCCTTTTTGTGCTTCAATTCATTGGGTTTGTTTCATTTTCATGATGCATGTTTCCTTTCCTTGTTTATAAACTTCCACATTTGGGTTTAGTTAAAGGGTGGGTTAGGGTTTCACATTACCATGAATTATTGTGCTAAATTACAATTTTTAATATGGGTTTTAAGGATGTTGAAATTTACATGCCCATTACACTTGATTTTTTGTTCTAGCCATCTTAATTGCTTGGGTATGTTACTTTGTTGACTATTATAGGTTTGGAAACATCCATGGAATATTAACATCTTATAAGTTTTGTATTGATGGGAATCGGTAGCAATTACTTGAGTTTTTAATGTTGAGAGGTTTAAATGGAATGCATTTGAACAAAATTAGTTCATAATGACTTGGAATTCCTCCATTAGGATATTATGCTATTCGTCTATTAAGGAGATTCATGCATTGAGTTTAATTTAGGGACATGGTTTCCCTTGACATATTGCTTTATATTCTGCTGAATTACCATGCTCCCTATTATGTGTGTTTGAATGGATTTCTTTCTTCTTACCTTATGACTTCCATTTCATTCTTATTATTTGAATTTGGTGACTATTCCATTGAGTTTGAAGTTTGTAACATATTGAGATCCATTATACAAATAATTGTGTGAAGCCAAGTTTGTTTTTTACTTATGCTTGTGTTTGCTTTTAATAGCTATGACTACTCAGAACGAAAAAGAGAAAAAAGTTCATCATGAAAGAACATCCTCTTCTTAGACCACTATGATTGAAACCCATATCCTTCAATTTCAAAACTCCTAGTTCAGATCCAAATTCAATGCATTATTGATAAAAATCGACTTCCTTCTTGGTCTTCAAAGATTTATAAATATTGGGCTTGGCTATTGAAGTTCGTTGCTATTTGTGGAAAGATGAAACCCTCTTATATGAATTAATGATAACAATTGAGTTTGACAAAGATTTGGTGGGATTTATATAGGGGATGCTATAAAATTTTAGTTAGGTGGGCAAAAGTTTCTCTATGACATGTTGGGATTTTAGTGGAGCATTAGGGATTTTGACGGTTGAACTCACAAATCTATCAGATGTGAAGAACTTTCGACAGGACTTCCTTACTCTAAGATAGGATACTCAATTTTGAAGGGAAATTAGTGATGGACCATTTCAATCTAGTGTTATAAAAACACTAAGATTCAATCCTTAGCACTCATATAGTATTTCATCAATTAATCACGTGCACCATTAGATGCCACCATGAGAGCTCAGGGGCAGTTACTCAACATAGTTTTTTATAATTACGATGTATGTATTATAGATATAGCTATAACATTACAGGTGCCTTGGCCAATTATTTTAGCAATCAAAGCAAGAAGCCTATAGGATTAATTGGTGGCTTATCCTATATTGCAATAATTGTGATTGCGGTTGGTCATATACAAAATTAGCTCAAATCAATCTATCTTTCAATGCAAAAAATAACAATTAATTTAAGACTAACTTTTCAGCAAAGGTATCAGTGAAAACAAGTAATATAGTGGAGTATATTTAAGACTTCGAGTATCAATCCCACGAGGAAGTGTATGTGATAAAAATATTAGGTCAAATGGATTGCAATTATCTTGAGTACTCCAAATTATGGATTATGAAATTAAATAAAATTTACAAAAATAATCTAAAAATCCTAAAAAATTTCCAATCAATTGTAAAAGAGTTACATATTACTTTTCGTAAATAGTTCAGTTAAATTTTGGTGGTTGATGATTTAAATGATTTAAAGATCAGTGAGAATTAATTAAGGGTCTTCACTAAATCAAGGCAATGTTATGGTTAAGAAACTAACTTATCTCTATTGGTCATATGTTGAAGTCTGGTTATGCTTCAAACTTAAGTAATAGGATTAAAGTTTAGAAAGTCTAATCCTAAATTTCCCTAATGCAAGATTAGCACTCTCATGATTAACTAAGTATTTGGTTATTTCATTGATTTAAACCATATTGTTTATTGATTTTTTCCAACAACCTAGGTGGATAGCTTGTATCCTAAATTATTTAAAGGCAATTTCCTAAGTGATCAGTTTTAAAAAAGCATTAAGCATTTAATAAACAAAGAGTAATTCACTAATCATGCATTATACCTTTCTTAGAATAAATCTAGTGACCTGGTAAAGTAAAAATAAAATATGGTGGCCAAGTCATTTTCAAAATTAAAATTTAAAGATACTGATCAAGGGTCATATGAATTACTTTAGCCGAAGTCTACTCTAGATGATTTGGAAGTTAAGTAAGATACTCTTATGGAGCTTTATTTTAACAAGTTAGCTATAAATATTGCTCATAATCTTATATAACACGAGAGGATAAATCTTGTTCAAATTGAAAAACATTTCTTTAAGGAGAAGTAAAGAAAGTATTAGTTTGGATGTCCTATATTCCTGTAGGACATCAATTAGCATATGTTTTGACCAATGGACTAAACAGTTTAAGTTTTCATGCACTGGTATTCAAGTTGGGAACAAATGACATCCATTCCTTAACTTAAGGGGGAATACTGAAGATTCAAAATCTAAACAGTGGAATATAATAATGTTTTTATACTATTCAATTCATCTTTTTACTTCTAGATGAAAGCTAAAAACTTAATAATGGTGCTTAACGATGCAGTTTTATTGGCATCATTCTACTACTAGATAAAGACAATAGCATACCGATAATAAACTCATTTAACAACCTAGCTAAATGGAAATTAAGCATTAAGCACATGAATTAATCAAGATCAAAAGCTAATTAACTTAAACAATATACTGCTTGATTAATTAACAAGTAAAACCATAATACATAAGATTAAAGTTGATATCCCACCAAAGATGATTCTAAGATGCTAATCTAACTCTTAATCATGTGATTACAGCTTTTGCATCAACAAAATTTAGATGCAAGAACATAAATTAATCAAAGACAATAAGATTAAACATAAAACAACCATAAATTTGATTAATTAACATAATAACTACATAAAAAAATTAGGAGTTATAAGTCACCAAAACACATCCCCATATGATAATTCAACTCTAAATCACATTTATGCAACTTCTAGAAACTTGAAACAAACCTAAAAGCTCAAATTACAAAGATTGAAATGAAAAATACAAGAAAAACATACTAAAACTACTTTGATATGAAAACCAACTAAAACAATTGTGTTTTTATCCTAAAACTAATGTCTGAAATGTCTAGAGAGGCCTTCTATATATGGGGAAGGAGCGACTGCAAGTTGAGGAAGAAAACAAGTAGAAAATATTGAAAAATCGACTGGAAAAATGTGTTTAAGGATCAATACGGTGGTCTGTTTAGACCCATGTATTGGTCTTATAGACCCACATATTGATCTTGTTTTGTCATCTTTCTATGGGCTTGATGAATCTTTATATGGGGGATGGCTAACCCACTATATATGTTTTGAAATTTGATAATTTTTTCTTTCTTTTGGTACATTTCTTCAAGTGTTCATATTAATCTACAAATCAAACATTTCTAGACATAAATCAAACATTAAAAAACAAAAGTACGTGCAAATATACAATAAATAACATCCAAAAATACTATAAATTTCACCCCTAACAACTTTCTATCAACCTAAAGCTTAACTTAAGCAACTTGGATTTAGGGAACATATTCAACATGAAGCCTTGCAATCCTATTATATGGATAATAATAGGAATAGCCCCTAAGGTAAATGGGTAATTTCTATTAAAACAACCTTAACCAACCACCTAAGACCCTAACACCAATGAAGAATTAGATGTAAATAATGAGGAAGAGGTAAGATGTTTCAGTGCTAATGAAACATCGATGGCTACACAGTTTAACTAGATTTGAACTCAAATGGAGGAATTAAGTGTAGAGGTTAGAACATCTCAAGCAATCAATGAATCTAAACGGGTGGAGTCTTAGCAACAACAACAAGTATGATGGGAAGAGGATTGGAGGCTTTAATATGAGAGTTAGCAGCAGCAACAGACATGGTGACAACAACATATGCAATTCTATCCTCCACATTTTCACCACCAAATACAAATTGATGTGATCAATGGACACTATAAACTTGTTTTGTTTTTATGTTTCTTCATTCCTTTTATTAGATTTTTTTTGTTTTCTGTGATGAAAGATTGAGAGGAATATGAAAACAAATCCTATTATAGATATATTTAACAAAAGTGACTTTAAGTGCTTGCAAATAATGAAATAAACCTCTAAAAATGAAAATGTGTGATCAATAAAACTCTTGAGGACTTAAACAAACAAAATGTTTCACTTTTTAAGAACCATGAATGGATTTAAAGAAAGAAAGATGAGGTATGAATGTTAACAATAATTTAAAACCACGATTGTAATCTCCTTTGGTTCAATAATCTCCTCCTTTTTAATGATGAAAAAATATGTTTATTAAGGAAAACAAAGCACATTCTAAAATAACAATTTCATAATATAACCATAACCAAACATCACATATCTTCAAAATCCTAATTCTTACTAATGTTCCCCCTTAGCTCATGTATTAAGAACAACTCAAGCTCCCTCTAAATATATGCATTGATATATTTGGAAGCAAGAGTTCACAAAGGGAACATAAAGGCACATATTCCATCAAATATACACATTATACATGTTTAGGCTCTAAAATCACAAAATGCGAACATTTTTAAATAAAATGACATGTTATGCATATTTAGCATGAAAAGCATATATTATGGATTAAAATTACATAATATGACAAAAATTCATGTAAATTTTCAAAACTTCACAAAATTCATATATAAACTTTGAAATGCAAAAAAATTACCATAAACATGAATTTGAATAAAAGAATTCACAAGACTCACATGCTCATATCACATAAACTTCTACCACTTTTTGACATCATCAAAAAGAGTTAGAAAACATGGAGGAGAACAAATTTTGGTTTTAAAAATAAACATGAAAAAACAAGTTAAAGTAGAAAACTTATCAATAAACATAGAAATTTCAAATGGATGAACAGTCAATCATGACTAATTCTCTTCTAATCATGCAAAATCTTTCCTTATTCTTTAATTTAGTAACAATATTGATCAATTGGTTTTTTATATCTACAAACTCCTATTCTATATCACCATTTTGTAAACGATCTCTTATGTAATGATACCTTATCCCAATATGCTTAGTCCTTGGATGTTAAATTAAATTATTGGTTAAGCATATGGCACTAATGTTATTACAACTAATAAGGATCTTTATATCCTCTATGCCATAATATCTAAGTTATTGCTTGTGCTAAAGTACTTGTGCACAATAACTACTGACTTTTACATACATCACTTCGACAATTGATAAAACCACTAAAATTTGTTTTTACTAGACCAATAAATTAATGCATTTCATAAGATTTGACAAGTGTTGAATGTACTCTTTATATCTAATAAACTATCGAAATAATTTTCATCTGAATAATCTACTAAATCATTGAATGCGTTTCTAGATTACCATAAACCTGAAGATGATGAACCACCTAAATTCCTCAAAATCCTTTTAATGATTAATAAATGAGATTCTCTACAACTTTATTGGAACCTAGCACACAAAGACACAATAAACATAATATCTAGTCTATTAGCAATAATCATATATCTATATAACTAATAATCTATTGGCTTTCCTTCATTATCATTGTTCAACTTAGTAGCAACACTCATAGGAGTTCCTAAGAGTTTTTCTTGATCTATACCAAACCTCTTAAACAACTTCTTAGTATATTTGGTTTGACTAATGAAATTACCATCTCTCATTTGTTTAATCCACATGCCAAGAAAGAAGTTAAGTTCTCCCATCATACTCATCTCAAACTCTCTTCTCATTAAACTCGTAAACTCTTTGCACAATTTTTTATTAGTAGCTCAAAAAATGATATCATTAACATAAATCTACATAATAAATATATTGTCATGATCGTTCTTAATTAAAAAAAAAGTAGTATCCACCTTACCCTTAAAAAAAACATTTTGAATCAAGAAAGCACTCAACCTCTTATACCAAGCTCTAGGAACTTATTTTAAACCATATAATGCATTTGAAAGCTTATAAACATATTTTGGTGCATTATGATTTTCAAAACTAGGTAGTCATCCTACATATAACTCTTTTTGAAGGAAACCATTAAGAAATGAAATTTTGACATTCGTTTAATAAATATTAAATCCCATATAAGATATGAATTCCAAAAGTAGTCTAATAGCCTCCAATCTAACTACGAGAGAAAATGTCTCTTCATAACCAATACCTACTTTCTGAAAGTAATCCTTAACTATCAATCTATCCTTGTTTCTTGCAATGTTACCTAATTCATAAAGTTGTTTCTCACAATGTTATCTAATTCATTAAGCTTGTTTCTAAACACCCATTTAATACCAATGATTTGATGATCATTAGGCCTGGATACTAAAGTCCATACTTTGGGGGTGGTTTGTTGTTGACTATCAAATAATAAATACTTAACCTAACCTAACTATGTAGTAGAGTAAATCAAAGCCTATCCTATAGGGAATTGGTTAATGATTTCAGCTATTTCAAATGTTTTGTAAAATAAAATAAAAAAAGTAAAAATCCCTTAATGTGATGAAATTCAAATAAATAGAAAATAAAACTAACAGAATTAAAACAAGTATAACAAGATGCAAAATAATAAGAAACAGATATTGATACGAAAAGCTAGGCTGAAGATATTTTAGGGATCCATAAATTACAATTAATCATTGAAAACATTTAGATTGTTTTATTCCTAAGATTTTAACCTATAGACACAAACAAGCTCTTGTCTCTTAAGTTCATCTATTTTTAGATAAATATAACAAGCTTTGAAAATACCCCTAACTACATAA
>JAOXYD010148989.1:0-10541 GCA_028565735.1 Pinacopodium congolense
ATCTGAATCCTTGCACAAACATAATAAACAGACTATGGCTTAATCCTTGACATCATCAAAGCAACAAAAATCAGAAGATTGTGGCTTAAATCAGGAACACAAAACAGAATAAACAAGTCAAACAACTATATCAAAGAACCATACACATTCGAATCCATTTCACAAACTTAAAAAACGCCAAATATGTTGCTAAAATCAAGAACCACAAACAGAATAAACAAGTTTTACAGTAGTATCACAGATTTATACACAATCGATTCTGTTTCACAAACCCAAAATATCAAAGTCTATGAATTAAATCAGAACCAAAAATAGAATCAAAAGTAAGTAAAATAGGTAGAGTAAAGACCAAATTGCACCTTAGAGAAACAAGAAAAACCAACGGCTATTAATGCAAAACATCGAAGAGCTTCGTCCAGCAGCGTGAACGTCAGTGACTACGTAGAAATTTTCGCTTAAATGAAGAAGAGATTGAGGATAAAATTAGATGAAAACTGTCAAGACCTTACCTTCGTCGACCACCAGAGCAAGCAGAAAGGAAGAAGGAGGACGGAACAAGGAGGACAGAGGGATCCAACAGTAAGAACGTTGGTGGCTGCAGAGAAAAATTCGCCCAAATGAAGAAGAGATTGAGGACAAAGACAGATGAAAACTATCAAGAACTTACCTTTGTCGACCACCAGAGCAAGCAGAAAGGGAGGAGGCGGAAGGAAAACAGAGAAAGGAGGGAGACGAGGGAGACGACAAAACACTTTCTCTGCTGGAGAAATGTGTTTTAAAAACACACAGAAAACATTTTTTGTTTCTCTATTTTTCATTTTTATTTATCTTATTTTATAAATACAAAAACAAAACAAAACTACCAAACACATTTATCTGCCTAGGTTTATGTGATTTCAGAAATAAAAACAAAAAACAAGAAACATAAATGCAACCAAACAGGGCCTAAACAGTCTCAACATCCAAAGCCATAAAGAATGAGAGAACCTGTAGGTAAGGAGTCAATAGTTAATATCTTCAAAAATATCATGACAAAATCCATGGTGTCTATCCAAGATAGGAAGCTTAAGAGAGTCTTTAGTGCCGAACTTGCCCTTCACAGTCAACCACATAACAAAAGAGTGAGAAGGTTGAATACACGACCCTCAAACTAGCTTAACCCAAGCCGGCTTCTCTTTGGGACCAAGAAGCATATTTCACAAGAGTCAGTTTAGAATGTGAGATTATTATTAGAAACCCATTGAATTGTGTCCTCACTGTCCAAATCCAGTCTATAAGTAGGCATGCTTTTTATAATAATTCCAGCACTTCTAATAGAATGTGCCAGTCGTCTCTAAGTATACATATAAATTATTAATTGAATTTATTTATTTATGCACAAATAAAAAGAATTGAAACATTAAAAATTTTAATTAATAAAATTATAAATGATTAAATTCAATTATTTAAAATTTTAGAGTTATTTTTATTATTCATAATTTTGAAATTTTTATCTCAAGATTATTTTTAATATAAGTATTATGAATATAAATATCCGTTTTAGAATTAATTTAATTGAAGTTATGAGTTAATAGTTTTTTTAGTTATAACTCATAATTAAATTAATTAAATGAAGTTAATTTAAGACATAACTAAAAAATATTATGAATTGATTATTTATAAATTTATATGTATAATGAAGTAGAGATGTTAAATCTCTACTTTACTATTGGAAAATTTTATTTTGGACATGAATTTAAACTCAATTATCATTTTACCATTGGAAAATTTTAAAAGAATTTTCATAAAAATTTAAATAATATTTTGAAAATAATATTTATTAGTTAGGCCTTAAATTATCTTTAAATAATTAATTTATGTATTAGTTATAACTAAAAAAATATTAATTGATAACTCCAATTATATTTTCATTATTCACAATTTTGAATATTTTTATCTTAATATTATTTTTAATATAAATATTATGAATATAAATTTATATTTTAGAAAGAAAAAATAGAAAAAATTATATTTTATAATTTAGCCAATTTATTAAACATCACCCTGAACATTGAAAAAATTCCATACACCTCCTAAATTTTGAAAAAAATTCAAACAGTCAATTACCCCATGCCACTATCATATTACCCGTTACGTCAACATTTTTACACAATCATCTCACCACGTCATCTACTTCATTGACACTTTTGCACAATCAACCGTTACATTAGTGTAACGTTAGCTGTCATGTTATCTAAAAATATTTTCAAGAAGACTTTTAATATTATTGTAAAATACATAAAAATCTATGATATTTTTTAAAGTATAAAAAATATTTGATAAATGACAAAAGTTCACGAGAGCAATATTTACTTAACTTTTTTTATTAGTGTGGTGCTTAACATGTTCTTGCGTACAAATTTGACTAATACAACTCCTTGATGAATTTAAATTATGCATCTAATTATTGTTTAGCCTTTGGCTTAATTTGACCGTGGCTCCATATCACGTGTCTTTACTTCTATTATCGTAATTAATTTTAAGTATAATTCTAAATATTTGATAACGACAAGTCAAGTAAAATATAACAGATTGTCTATAAGAAATATTTTACGTTAATTCATATTATTAAAAGGTTTAGAATTTAATTTAAAAATTAAAATTTTAATATGAATATGATAAATTCAAAGGAGATAATATTATATGAATTAAAAATTTTATTTCGTCTGTAGTGTAAATAATTTAATAATTTGATTTGTTCATCGACTCTTCAACCTAATTACTTTTTTATTGGTGTGGTATTTAACATTTTCTTATGTACAAATCTGACTAATCCGACTCCTGGATTAATTTCAAGTATGCATTTAATTATTGTTTAGCCTTTGGCTTAATTTGAGAGTGCTTTTTACTTCTATTATTGCAATTAAATTTAAGTATAATTTTTGGTTTTTTAAAATATTTGATAAATACAAATTAAGGACAATATAGCAGATTGTCTATATAAAAAATTCTTATAAATATAAGTTAAATATTTTTTGTTTTATCATAATTTTCAAAATGAAAAATTATATGAGACCTGTAAAAAAAATATAATGAGACTTGACTTTTTTATTTAAATACTCATTTTTTAAAATTATTCTTTTTATAGTATTATTTAACGATCACATAACTTCTTTTATTATATTCTATACGTTTTTATAGAAAACGTGCCTAATATCATTGTTGACCGTGGATCTAATTAGACTTTGCAGAAAAATTTTTAGTCTAACCTCATTTGAAATCAACAAATAAAATTCATTTCATTAAATTCTAGAACACAAATTTGACTTGAATAACTGCAAAATTGGCGTGAAGTGCAATGAACTCGAACTCTTCGACTTGCGACTCACGGATATGACGACACAGCATCTTTCCTCACGTAGGCATAAACTCGTTTTTGTTTCCTAATTACCATGTTTTTTTTTGCTCATAATTACGATGTCTAATTCCCAAAATGCTCTCCAATATCTTTCCACTTGTTTTTGACCTTTTCTTTTTTCACGAAAGACTCATTAGGGCAAAGATCATTTTTCATTAATTGTTTTAAAATTATGTATGCACTAATAAGCGTATGAATTATTGATTGATTATAAGGTTAGATATACCATAATTTTCTTATAATTTAATCGTGGTTATTCTATTTCTTAAAATTTTAAAATGTTAATTTTATATTTAATTATTAATTTCTTTAAAATTTAGTTATATTAGAAATTTTCATAAAACGTACGGCAACACACCGTATTAAAGTCATGTTTAGTTTCACTTTAATTTTTTATTTTTATTTTATGTTTTTCTAAATATAAAAATCGATAAAGAAAACACACTAATACAAGTATACAACATAAAAATCGGAAAAAAAAATACAATATTCAATACAAAAATTTAATAACCACAACATAAAATTAAAACTCACAATCTAACTAAACATGCCCTTTAACTTAACTAAAATGTATCACTTTATATACTTAGCAAATGTTATATAAAAAAACGATCTTATTGAATAAATAAAAATAAACTCTTAAATAATATTGTCTTATATTAAACAAAACTATGGAACGATCTTTTTTATTAAAACGATACTCTAAGAAAATAATTAATGTCACTAATTTCAAAATTCATAAAAATGATTGTTAAATTAAACATAAAGAAGTATTTAATAATTTTTAAATTTTAAAAGGATGAACTCACTTTAATAATTTTTATATTAAATTAAATAATAAGGCAAGGGTAAGTGAAATTTGAAATATCAAAGTGAGAATCTTCAAAGCCGCGTAAAAGGACGGCCTTTATAAAGAAGGCGTTGGTCTCGTCTCAGGTGTCCTCATTTCCCGCCAGCCACATTCTATTCATTTCTCTTTGAGACACACATCAAACACTTACAACTTCCATAACTATCCCAGAAACTTTGATTCTTCGCGCATTTTGATCCTCCCATGGCCGTTTACGACAACTCTAAACCGCTGATCCCGAGCTTTCTCTACTCTCCTCAGGCATCGTCCAGAAACTTGGCTTTAACAAACGTCGACCATGGGATCGCCGCAACGTCGTCGTACAACGGCAGTGGTGCACCCCCGTCAAAAGGGTTTGTGATTCCGGCACCCAATGAGAAGATTGAGATGTTCTCTCCGGCGTATTATGCTGCATGCACGGCGGGTGGGATATTGAGCTGTGGACTCACTCACACGCTTGTCACTCCTCTCGATGTCGTCAAGTGTAACATGCAGGTCTTGCTTTTCGTGTTTACGTGTGAAATTAAAATTGGTCCTTCTTTCGTGACTTTCTTCAGCGAATTGTGTTATAATCTTACGCCTGGAAAGTTAGTTCTTAATTCATATATCTCTTTTGGAATTGAAGAAGTTTTATTCGATTTCAGTTTATAAAACACTTCTTCATCATTCGTAATATTCATTTATGGAGTTTGCAAGTCGTGATCTTAAAGGTCTTTTTCATGGTCAAGTTATTAATATTGAATTATGTCCTCTTCTTCAATTGTTAATTGCTTGAACTTTACGTCTCGACCCTTTCATACTTTTACGTGAGGAATTCAAATTCGATCCTCTCTGTTTGAATCTTCCATAAAATGTGGAAAAACCACCAATCTCTTTTGTTACTTTAGTTGGTCAATATTTTGAAAAAAAAAGGGAATCCTACGTTTACCCGGCATTTGACCTTTTCAAAGTACATCCTCCGAGCATACTGGAAGATGGTATGCAACAAGCCACTTAGCTAAATGACAATTGCCCAAATGCTAACTTTTGATGTGATTAATGATTTCAGATCAACCCAGCAAAGTACAAGAGTGTTACGTCTGGATTTGGGGTCTTGCTAAAGGAGCAGGGACTTAGAGGTTTGTTTAAGGGATGGGCACCTACTTTGGCTGGATATAGTGCTCAGGGTGCCTGCAAATATGGATTCTACGAGTTCTTCAAGAAGTACTACTCGGACATTGCTGGACCTGAATATGCTGCAAAATACAAAACCTTGATATATCTCGCTGGTTCAGCATCAGCTGAAGTGATTGCTGATGTTGCCCTCTGTCCCATGGAGGCTGTAAAGGTACGTGTTCAAACCCAACCTGGATTTGCTCGGGGCTTGTCAGATGGATTTCCCACGATTGTCAGAGCCGAAGGTTATTCAGGGTACGGCCTACTTACAAAATAATTGATTCACTTTTTTGGTTATTCATGATAATTTTTGGATGCTCTCTGTGAAGTTGTCTCGAGCTTAAGTTGATGAAATAGCTGACTTTGTGCAGGTTATACAAAGGGCTTACTCCTCTTTGGGGACGTCAGATTCCATGTAAGCTATATCATTGGAGATTATATACATCATTTTGCTTACAACTGCTATCTTCTTTCGTAGTCATTCAAATGGAGAAAATATCCCAAATGTCGATTGACATTGGAGTAAAAGTATATGTAGTAGTGGAAACAACTTCATCTTTCCTTCCTCCCCAGATTTATCTGAATGTTACGATTGATATGCTGCAGATACAATGATGAAGTTTGCATCATTTGAGAACATAGTCGAGATGATATACACGCATGCCATCCCAACGCCGAAAGAGGAATGCAGTAAGAGTTTGCAGCTTGGGGTCAGCTTTACTGGTGGATACATTGCTGGTGTTCTGTGTGCTGTTGTCTCACACCCTGCAGACAACCTTGTATCTTTCCTCAACAACGCCAAAGGGGCAAGTGCCAGCGACGTACGTGACTCTGTCTCAAACTTGACACCGTATATTGCCATTTGTATAGTCTCATTGATTTTCATGTTTCTGTCTGCCGCAGGCCATAAAGAAACTAGGAGCGTGGGGTCTTTTCACAAGGGGCCTTCCACTCCGTATTGTCATGATTGGGACGCTAACTGGAGCCCAATGGGGCATCTATGATGCTTTCAAAGTGTTTGTTGGACTGTAAGTTCTTTTTTCCCTGTTTAATTCTCATTGTTTCAGCCATGCTTTCTTCAAACGAAGTCAATAATTGGATTTAATTTTTCCTGCACATATCTCCCTGAATGTCAAGCTTCATTTATTTTGACCTTATACCTTTTTGTTTTCTGCTAGGCCTACTACGGGTTCTGCTCCTGCTGCTTCACCTGTTGCAAAAGGCTTGATTCAGGGGACGGTGAATAATGAGATGATTCAATAGAAATCAAATCTCTTTAGAGGATTAATAATAGTTGAGTGTAGAATGTTTGATACCTTAATTTAATGTTTGATACCTTAATTTACCTGTCCAGGTTTATTCACGAGTCTGTGAACTAAATCAAATGAAGATAATATAGAAATTTACCTATTTATTTTTTGATGAAAAGCAGTTGAATTGTAGTTGAAACTTTTAATCAACTTTATGAAAGATTTTTTTTATCAAGTGTACAAGATTTTTTTACACGTTTCTTGATAATTGGATATCTTAATGAGTTAGAAAAAATTTTATACACAAGAACTTATATCAAAGAAGTATAAAAGATTTAGTATTATTATAAGTAATGTTATTGAATGTTCTTATCACATAGAACTAATAAATATTCGGTTTATATTAAATATGATCTATTTTTCTCATTGAATTTTGACTCATTTGATTAGATTCATAATTAAGTCTTCTTTGTTAGCTATAACCCCAACTAGTTTTAATTACCTTACCATAAACTTTAAATATTAGTCATTAATGAATATTTAACCTTATGAAAAATTACTCAAATTCTCCTTTTTAGACAAATATTAATTACCACATTTATGAAAATGATTCAAATACAGGTGAAGTCAAACATTACATCCTGTAAAGTTTTTAATACTAGCAGCATCTGCTACATGCATTATACTACTCTATTGGAGAAATATGTTTTCTCTAATTGTATGCAAAACCATATTAAAGAAAACTTATATGGGGTGAAAATCTTTTATCCTTATTATATGAGATTAAATTTTATGTCTCTCCTTGTAAAATTATATCCTCATATCTCACTATATCTTAATAATATGTATATCTCGAGATATTTGTACGTATCAAGAGACATAACATAAAAGTTACATTACATCTATATCCAATAACCTATAAAATGCTTAAGACTGACACAAATCTTAAGATTTTCACTTGTATTATGACAATGCATAATAATCTATATGATTGAGAACTAAATGATGATCATTATATATATATATATATATATACACAAGCATGGAGTAAAAATACAATGATCTATGACTAATACCGTCAAAAGACCTAAATACACCTATATTGGAAATATGTTGCTTATAATCATTAGGTCAAAGTCACTTAATTAAGAAATCAGTCAACATATGCTTAGTCACAATGTACTCTACTATAATATCACCTTTTTGTATAAGTTCTTTTATAGTTAAATACTTAACCTTTAAATATTTAGACCATGTGATAAGTTTATTATTACTAAATAATACTGCAAAAAGATTATCAAAGTGTAATCTTATGGGTCTAACCACTCAGTCAACCATAAGCAATTCTAAAATCAGATTTTGTAACCAAATTGCTTATGAAGCAGTCTTATGCATGTAACAAACTTAGTGTGCATAGTAAAATAGGTTACAAGTGTCTCATTAATACTTTTCTATAAAATAGCACCATCTACTAACATAAAAATATAATTTGATGTGAACTTCCTATCATCTCAACATATAGCAGAACCTGAATCTTTATACCTAATCAGATACAAATTCTCGACTTTTTTTTATGTAAGCATATAATCCTTAGTACCTTTTAAGTATCTTGATACTCGCTAACTACATTCTAATGACCCATAATTAAGTTAGATAAATACTTACCTAGTAGTCCATCAACTAATGCAACATCTAATTTAGTATATACTTAAGCATACATCAAGCTACTTATCATATTAGAATATAGAATATTCCTCATAGTTTATTTCTTGATCTCATTTTTTAAACACTATGCTAAACATAATTTTTCTCCATAGGAGATCGATGTGCACAATTTTTACAATCTTTCATGTTAGACCCAATGAGCTTAGATATGTTATGGTAAATTTTAATGCTTAGAATATAAGATACTTCATCAAGATGTTTTATATCAAAATGTTTGGACAACAGTTGTTTAAACTCATACAACACATTTAAATCATTTGATGGGAGTAAGACAATATCTATATATAAAAGTAAAAAAAATTATTTACTCCCTCTAATCTTGTAATATAATCATCTCTCAACTTCATTTTTCATGAAATAAAATAAGGCAAATCAAACATTAGGTGCTATTGCAGGAAGTTTGTTTCAAACTGTATATTTATTTCCTTAATTTATAGATAAAATGATTCTTACTATCTTCCTAAAACCCTTTAGGTTGGTTCATATAGACCTTCTCATAAATTTCCATTCAAGAAATTGGTTTAAACATCCATTTGATGTAAATCTATGTCATAATGAGATACTAATATCATGATCACTCTAAATGCATCTTTAGAGGATAAATGCGACATGGGAGTTATTTTTAATCTTATAAACTCATTAGCAGTCACTAGGTCTAATCATACTTTATGGACGGTATCTCATCTCTGATTGCATGCAACCATAAATCTGCATGAGGATCATAAATAACTTCTATAAAAGTAACTAGATGTACCACATAACCAATCTTATCGTCACTCTCTTTTAGATAAACAATATAATTAAAAGAAATAACATGTCTCCTTACCCTATTAGATCTCTATAATAGAATCTATTCAATTTGATATTGTACTACAGGAATCTAATCATACATATGCATTTGTTCTTAGTCTTGCTCTAAATTGGCATTAGATCGAGCATCTACTAATCTAAATTAAACATTTGTAGGATAAGAAACTATAACTGAATACTACTTCCATTTAAAATATAAGAGTGACATATCTCATTAGCTATATTATATTCTAGAAACTTAATTATATGTAACTCCACTATGGATCCTCCCTCTTTATAAAAAAAAATTGTAATTTTTAGAGTGCTCTAAATAATCTATAAAATAGAAACAAGTGGAATGAGAATCCAAATAACTTCTATAAGGATTATATAGACTTACCTTAACAGTACATCCCTAAATAAAAAGAAGTGAGAGAGATGGTTTCCATCTTTTCCAAAGCTCAAATTGTGTTTTAGGAATAAATTTAGTTAAAGCTTAGTTTAAAATGTATAAAGCATTTTTATATCCTCATCTCAAGATAATCTAAAAGGTTAGTCTCGCATACTCCTCATCATTTCTTATAAGGTACAATTCCATCTTTCAATCATATTATTTTGTTTAAGACTACTTGACACAGTGAACTGAGCGATTATTCTATAATTTTTAAATATTTAGCAAACAATTTTTTTCTTATTCTTAAAACTCCATGTCTACGATAATACTTATCTTCACAATTAGATTTGAAATTTTGATTGATTTTTTAGTTAGTTATTGACTTCACTCATAAATATCTTAAGCTTGTCAAAATATTTAGACTTTTCTTTAATAAAGAACATATATCTATATCATAAAGGGTCATCAACAAATATTATAGAATATTTGGATTTATAAATAGCAAGTAATAAAGGACTATAGATTTCGATATGAATAATATTTACTAAGATAAAATTGCATATAGTTTATTTATTCTTTATTTTAGTCATTTTACCTCTATAATAATTAATACATATCTCTAAATCTATAAAATCAAGAGTCAAATGAATGTTTTCTTTTATCAATCTCTCAACTCTTATTTTAAAGATGTAGCTCAAATTTTTAGGTCATAGCACGTATGATCTACCTTTTATGAGAGATCATTTAGTAATAACCTTACTAGCAACGTATGAAGAAGTATGAAAATCATTAGAAGTCAAACACATCCTGTATGAACCATATGACAATAAGGTAATACTAATATATTTTACATCATATGATAACTTTACATAAGAGTTATTAATCACAAAACTTTAACTTTCTTTGACCCAAATTGAAATAGAAATTATATTCCATCCAAATGACTGTATATAAAATATGTTATACAAAAAAAATTTTAAA
>JAOXYD010149010.1:0-10541 GCA_028565735.1 Pinacopodium congolense
CTTTTGTTTTTGGTTGCCTTAAAATGTGTGTTTTTCCAAGTTATAAGAGCTTCTTATTGCCTGGCCTTAGCCTTAAGATGTTTTGCTTCTCTCTTGAAAGGCTTTTGCTCTAATTTGCTTCAATTCATTTCTAATCTCTTCCAACTTGCTCCTAATCCACCAATTACCTGCAATAAACACAAATAACTCCTAATTGGTGTAAATAAAACATTAAATGGGCAGAAATATAAAAAAAAATCTCCAATCAAAATCAATAGAAAATGCCCATCAATATAAATTCTTTATAATAGGTTAACATATGAAGAGTTTATTAGCTACGCCTACAAAGATAGGTTGAAGTTATATTAAGATATGAAGTTTCATAGTCAAATAAAGGAAGAAATGATTAAAACACAAAAAAAGGAATTAGGACCATTATGCAAATAGTTTAATATTTCTACAAATCCCAATAAAGGTTTAAAAAATCCTAGAAAGAGTGTAGATATAAAATACCAACAAGTTATACAAGATGATTAGGATATAGAAAAACCACCCTCAAGTTATATAAAACAACCTGATTATGGGGAAAAAACATTTTAAAAGAAATAAAAAAGTATAGGAAACAAAATTTAGAAACTTCACAACGGCATCAAAACTTAAAATGTTTTAGGTGTCACAAAAATCTCATATTTCAAAATATTATAATTTGAATAAAAAGATATAAAACTTAAACTTAGATGAAGAAATATTAGAGAAAATCTAATCCTTGATGATATCTAAAAGTGAAAGTTTTGAACAAGATTATATGGAAATGAAGCTTTTATACTAGGAGAAGATAATTTAGTTGATGGTGGCCTATATGACAGTGAAATTTATAAAGAGGTAAATGCTTTAACCAAAGATTAAAATTTTTATTAGAAGTTATTAATCATATTTGGAACTTTCAATTGAAAAAAGAGCATTTGGAAAATTATAAAATCATTTGAAACTGCTAAAGACTATTTTCCTTCAACATCATCCATATACAATCTAACAAATATGTTAGATAGAGTCAAGAAAGGTAATTAGCCGCAAGTTACTTTAAAGAGTCCATAATAAGAGAGTAATTTAGTAAAATAAGAAATAAAAGCTTTAAAAAATAAGCAAAGAGAAAATAGAGAAACAATACAAAGTCTTCTACAATGCTTAGATGCTAAATAAATTGATAACAATATTGAAAGGGAAGAAGAAATAAGAGAAAGCCTTAAGCTAAAGAATAAAGTATCAGAAGCCTTAAGCTAAAGAATGAAGTATTAGAAGACCTTTTGGCTATGGTAACTAAGATTACTTCAAAAAAAACATTTGATAAAGATTTCCTTAAAGGTAAGTTAAAACTTTTCATTAGATGCCATAACCTTATTTGAGAGGGAGCTAATTTAAACTATATAAAATCTGGAGTCATTCTGATATAACTTCTTTAAAAGACTCAAAAAAAGCTAAAAGCTACAAATAATTTAATATTAAAGATAGATTGCAAGACTAGAGCCTCTATATATGAAAAAGAATTTTCAATAAAAACTTCTTTAATTATAGTTAATGAAATTTGCCATATAATAATATTAGGTATACCTTTTATAAAACTTATAACTCCTTATTTAGCAAGCCGTAATGGTATTTCAACAAAGATAAATAATAAAAGAAATTGTTTTTCATTTTTTGAAAATTTTAAAAGAAATAATTTTAATTTTATTAAAACATATTCTATTTTCGAGTTTTAATGCTATCGAACTTGTTTTTAAGATCATTTTAAAAAAGTTTTATTAGATTTGAAAAGTTTTTGACTAAAAAATGTTTACAATATAGATCGTGATCCCACGATTCAAAGCTTTCTCCACCTTAAATTTTCCATAAATAAAACGACAATGTGCATATGAAAAAAGCCTAATTTCTTTAAACCTTAAAGTCTTTCATTGTGCATAGACCATATTATCTGCTCTAAAAGCAAAATCTTGGAGAGAAGTCCTTTAAAGCGAAAAGGATGTTTGAACCATCATAAAGCCAAAGTGAGAATTCCTCATCACCTAAACTGATAAACCTGAGAGATTGGTTACAAGAATTAACATTAAAGCTAGAGCTCACAGTAGGTCTAAGAGATCTAACCAAGAACCAAAAGAAAAAAAAGATTTTATCTCAAATAATTTCTGAAGTAATAAAGAGATTAGAAAGAAAATTACTTTGCATAATCCAAGAGATATTTCTAAAAAAAAATTCATATTTTTTTAAAGGAAAAGAAGTTTTTCAAAATTTTCTAAAAAAAGGAAAATTGAAAAGATTTCTCAAAATTTTAATAAAACCCCTTTTCAAAGTCCCTATCTCCTTAAGAATCTTTTCAAATATTATGACTATAAAAAATAGATTTTTGATGTTGATCTTGATCAAATTGTAAAAAATATTTTTAAAAGGGTTAAACCATTTGATTTATCAAACCTATTGTAAGCCTAAATGGATTTTTTAAAAAAAAGACAAAAGATAAAAAGATAAAAAGAAAGATCTAACAAAGAAGCTCTCATCATGCAAAGACTCTATTACGGAGAAAGAAGGTTGAAGAGACACAAAGTTTGCCTTTAAAAAATTACCAAAATGCTATCTATCCCTTTTATAAATAAGGAAAGCCTTCTCCTTTAAAGCCATCTTTTCAAAAACCCTTCCAACACTCTCCAACCCACAAAACCTCTATAAAATCTTCCTCCTTTCTTCTCTCTCTGTGTAAAAAATTCTCCAAGCTTCTTCCTTTCAAGGTATAGCCATATCAAACCCATAAATTCCTAAAGCTAAGAGCCTTCCTCCACCTTCACCCTAAACCTTCCTCCACCTAAAGTTATATGTCCTAAAGTCATATTTACTTTCCTAAAGCCATAACCTAAGCCCCTAAGATCTTATAAACCCTCTCTTTTAGGTTATTAATGTATGAAAGCCTTCGTGCTTATTTTTTTCCATTTTGGTATTTGACCAAAATATTTGATTATATTAAAGACATTTAATTATCTAAAGTAAGTTATATTTCTTTTTCTCTTTCCATTTGTGGTATTTAATAATTGAATATTTGATATTTGATGCTTACTAGCATGGTTATACTGTCATTTTGAGCTGTTGTTTTTATTTTTCTCATTAATAAATTAACTATATGCTAGTTATACTACCAATGCTCTAACTGTTAATCTAATTCTTATTAACATACTAATTGCTAACTTTACTTTGGAGTTATTGATATTTTTGTATTTGGTATTTGATTTTATACTTTTCATTTGATATTTGCTTCCATATATTATGTTTCTATGATCTTTATTAAAAATGAAGTAATAAGAATAAATAAAGTTAAAAATTACAATAAAGTATGATTATTAGCATTGTATGATCATTATGCTAAAATAATAATATTAGACAAAATGAAAAAGAAAATATAGAACTAGAGTTAAATCTTAATAATTGATTAATTAATCATTGCAAAGGCATAATAAAATATTGGAATCAATCATTAGAAATCTTGTCCCTTCGTTAGTGATTTTTTTAAACCTTTAAAGGTATTCATTCTAAATAAGTATGTGACTCGTGAGAAAACTCCTAGAGTATTCATCTTTAATAGGTATTTAACTTTTAAAATTATAATCTGAGGTTATTTTAAAAAGTGATTTGAATGATAAGGTCATTTTTTTTTAAAAGAGATTGGGTTAGATGATTCAATCATTCTTATATTCCTTTAAATGGTTTAAATTCACTTTATTTTTAGGAAGTAATAGATGTTATAACAACAAATATCCTAAATTTAATTCACCTTTTTATTATGAAATGCATATGCCTTTACTTTAAGATTTGAAAATATTTATATATATATACATATACCAATTGATTGTGGATTCATATAACTCTAATTGGAGATTAACATGATGCACTATTATAACAAATAGGTAGACTAAACCAAAACCAAGAACTTTGATTAATTTCTTAATTTATTATAATGTTAAAATAACATTTATAAAGCCTATTGGTTAATGTGGTAAAAAATGCAAAATGTTTTGAAATTTTTATGAAATTATTAAGTGGCTAGACTAAAAAAAACATTGTCCATTTTATTACAAATAATACATTTAATTATGTATCAACTGAATACTTGTTATAATCAAAATACGAGCATATTTAATAGTCTCCATGTGATGCTCATCATATAAATCTTATTTTAAAAGATATTAGAAATATAGACCATATTTTTAATCTTGCTTTATATGCATCTATGATCACAATTTTTGTGTATAGTCATTTGTCTTTTTTTCTTGATTAAGAAAGTAAGAAGAATGGTTAAGATTGGCTGAGATTATACACCTTATTATTATTGGGTTTATAACTAAATTTATAAATTTGAAAAGTGTTTATGATTATAAAAAAGTACTTTAAAATTTAGTGATAAATAAATAATTTTCAAATCATTAGGAGTTTATGATATTATCCAAAATAATAAATTTTGGGAAGCTTGCTTGACAATTTTGAAGATTGTAACTCTGTGGATTATTGACTTAGAACAAAATTTATTTTTGGGTTATATAAATGACGATATCTATTAAGTTTATTGTTAAGGGTCAAATTGATTGGAGTAAAAATTGGAAGAAATAGTCCAGACCATTAACAACACCCTCATAGGGTTACGTTGATAGATGAACAGGGGGTCATTAATGAGTTCATAGTTCGATCATCAACGGCACCATGTAGCCTACCGTTGTCATTCGGTGTAGCCCATTGTTAATAGATTCAGTCAATAATATCAGCCTCAAATATCTAAAATTGCGGCTTGGACATGCTCTCCATCAATACTCTTGTCTTCTAGTACATGTGGGAGGCTATTGCAGCAGTAAAAACAAACAAATAACACAGAAACACGCATGAATTAAGGGGAAGATAGATCTGGATAAAAAGAGAGACATTCTTCCTTCTCTCTTCTTTGTTCTTAGTAATATATAGGCTTCAACCATTTTGTATTCCTATTATATGTTGTTTTCTAAGTTTTTGAACATTGGAACTTGTTGTCAAAACTCATATCTGAGTCTAGGATTCATCTAAGGGGGTTTCTTAACTCAAATTATCACTTGTTTTACTCTATTTTTTGGATTAATCAAAGTTCTTATGCTTATGCTTATATATATGGATGTCCTTTGATTTTTCTGCAAGATCTTGATGAAATAGAGCTTATTTGGATTGTAGAATCAAGTTGGAAGTTCAAGATACATCTATAAGTCTTCTTGAATATTTTTATAACCTAAACTTTATTTTGTAGCTCATATTTTGGGATCTATCATGGCATGTTGTTTAAAGTATATATCTTATATGTTTTGATGAAAATATGTGGCTAAATCATTTTTATTACTAAGGATTGGTGTTTTTATGATTTAAGAGAGCTTAAAGACATGTTATAGGGTTTGATTTCTGTTTATTGAAGATTTAAAAGATCTAATTTTGGACTATCCACCTAGGATTAGAGTTTAAGACAAGTTAAGCTTGAGAAATCATCTTAAATTGTTAGAAAAAATCAATAATCAATAAGAATTAATCCTTGCGTAACCAAACCTGGAATTTTTGTGAGAGTTAGATATTTAAGAATAAAATTCCAGAACTCACCTTCTTAAAATTAAAGCCCATTTACTTGATATGAAGCATAACCAAACTTTAAACAAGATTTAATGGAGAAAAAGCAAAGTCTTAAACATAACTTTGTTTTGATTTTGTAAAGGAACTTTAAACATCCCTTAAATGTGTTTAAAGCTCAATTAAATCATCAATGACCTAATCCTTAAATAATTTACACATCTGGTAATTTTTCTAAATTTTCAAAAATAAATAAAAAATTATTTTCGAAGTGTTTAAGCCAAGTTAGACTAGTTTAGCAATTTTCAGGTTTTATTCAAATCCTTTGGATTTTTCTAAATAATTGTAATCTAATTAACTTAGTAATTAAGCCTTTGTCCTTATAGGATCGACATTTGGTGTCTTAAATTTACTCTATTATATTACTTGTTCAATAGGTGCACTTGCCTTAATTTTTTTAGTTTTTAAAGTAAAATCGTTTCAAAATTGTTAAACGTTTATAAGTCACCTAATCAACGCAACAAGTTTTTGGCGCTGTTGCTGGAGACACTACCTTAATATTAGCAAAATTAGGCTTTAATATTAGAAAAATTAGTATCAATTACTTTAAGATTTGTAATAATTAATTTTTTAAAAATTTCTAAACTTTCCTGAATTTATTTTTTGTTTATTTTAGTTAGTGTGTTTTTATTGCCCTTTTGCTTATTTTATTTGTCTTATTTGTTAATTTGCATTACTTTAGTATTTTATTTATATTTGTATGCATACTCAGGGACCCAATCCCAAGCTAGTAGACTTCAATCCAGAACTCGAGTGCCCGTTGATAAAGAAAAAAAAGAAGCTCGTACAACTACATCTGATCCTTTAAAAGTAGGAATATTGAATGACACTGATAAGAACCTATAAAGATGGACCCTGAGGAACGAGTAGTTATAGGAACCCAAGTAGAAAATAGAGAACCAATCATGATGAATTTAGCTTTAGGGAATAGAGTTAGATTTATGGCTAGCATTGTGCAATTTATAGTTAATGCTAATAACTTTGAAATCTCACATATTATCATCTCAATGATTAGGTTATCACAATTTAAAGGTTCAGCTTTAGAAGAACCTAATGAACATTTGCAAAATTTTCTTAACATTTGTGATCTTTTTAAAAGTAATGGGATCTCTGATGATGCAATTAGACTTAGGCTTTTCCCTTTGTCTGTTAGAAAAAAACCTGGTTGTCAACACTTCAATCTAGTTCCATTACTATATAGGTTGAATTAATAAAATTGTTCCTTGCTAAATTTTTTTCTCCTGCTGAGATAGCAAAAATGAAAAATAAGATCAGTTCATTCATGTAATATGAAAATGAAAGTATATACGAAGCATGGAAACAATTTAGGGAGATGTTTGCAAAGTTTCCAAGTTATGGATTTAATACGTGGCACCATGTCAATATCTTTTACACTGGATTATACCTTCGACCCGTAACACCATTAATGCTACAATAAGAGGCAATCTAATGTGCAAGACTGTGACCGAAGCCTACAATCTAATTGAGGATATGGCTACAAATAGTTTTCAGTATAATTCTAAGAGTCATCTAAGGAAGTCACATGGTATTCACGCAATTAATGATACAGTAGCACTTACAGTTCAGATGGAAGTACTGAACAAAAAGTTAGATAACTAATTAGTGGAGCTGGTAGTAGTTCTAATAAAGCTGAATGTGATAGCTATAGTAATACCTTCCATACATCATTAAAGTGTCAAGAAGAAAGTCCTTTTACCCGAGAATCAGAACAAGCCCAATTTGTTAGTAATTTCAATAGGCAAATAGGCAATCTTTTTTCAAACACTTTTAATCTTGAGTGAAGGAACCATCCTAACTTTTTATGGAGCAATAATGAAAACTACCTGTAACTACCTTAACATATTCAAGCTAATCCTCAAAGAGCACCTCCACCTAGCTTTAGAGCCAACCAACCTCAATGAGAAGCACCTAATTTTGAAGAAATAGTTTTGAAGTATATCCAATATAATGAGTCCAGAATGTAAAATTATAAGGCATCAATTAAGAATTTGGAGACTCAAATTGGATAGATTGCTCATCTCTTATAGTTGAGGCTACTCGGTAATCTTCCTAAAACAATTGAAGCCAATTCTAAAGAGCATGCCAAAGCGATTACTTTAAGAAGTGGAAAAGAGGTTGAGAATGAAAGAAAGAAGATAGAAGAGAAAGGTAAGCAAGTAATGATGGAGAGTGAAGAATGAGAGAATACAAGAGGTCATGATAGAAGAGAGAAAGAGAGAGTTAAAGAAGAAGAAAAGACGTATGAAAAGGATGATGAGGATACGAGTTCAAAAAAGTCACCTAGATTCTTTACTGATCCGAATGTGGAACTATACAAGCCTAAGATTCCATACCCTCAAAGGTTAAAGAATATGCACTTAGATAAGCAATTTGAAAAATTCGTAGAGATGTTAAAAAGCTTCATATTAATATTCCATTTGCTTAGGAATTTGCTCAAATTCCTTCATATGCGAAGTTTCTAAAGGAAATCCTATCCAAGAAAAGAAGATTAGTAGAATATGAGACAGTGAAGCCTAATAAAGAGTGTTTTGCTATCCTTTTGAAGAAGGTACCTCAAAAGCTCAAGGACTCTAATAATTTTACCATTTTTTATACAATTGATAGCTTAGAAATTAATAGGGCTTTGATGGATCTTAGAGCAAGTATTAATCTTATGCCCTTGTCCATTTTCAAGAAATTAGGGTTAGAAGAACCTAAGCCCACTATTATCTCATTGCAATTGGCATATAGATTAGTTACCTATCCAAGAAGAATCATCAAGGATGTTTTGGTGAAAGTTGATAAATTCATTTATCTTGTTGATTTCTTGGTTTTGGATGTGAATGAGGATAGTACGGTACCTATTATCATGAGAAGACCATTCATGGCTACTACAAGGGCACTGATTGATTTGCATAGAGGAAAGCTCATTCTCCGACTTCAAGATAAAGAGATTGAGTTTAATATTTTTTTAGAAATGAATCATCCTTCCACTATGAATTCATGTAACTTTATTAATGTTCATACTACTCCAAGTGATCCATCTGAGTATCTTTACTTAGATCCATTGCAGAAGGCTTTAGTCCATGCGTGTTTTGAAGAATTCGAGGAAAGTGAAGTTAAAGAAGTTGTGAAAAAGTTAGAAGTAGGAAAGGAGACATCGAGTTGGATTCAATCTAGAAGGTTTAAGCATTTAGATAGGCCAATTCAATCCCTTCCAAAACTCTCTGTTGAAGAACCACCAACTCTAAAATTAAAGCCCTCTGCCCTCAAATTTGAAATACGCATTTTTGCGGCCTCCATCTCAATTGCCTGTTATCATTTCATCATCATTAAATGATATGATAGAGGAGAGATTGTTAAGAGTTCTTAAAGAGCATCAAAATACTATAGGATGGACCTTAGTGGATATTAAATGATTAAGTCCTTCCATTTGTACTCATATAATATTCATTGAAGAAGGAAGTAAACCTTTGGTCCAACCTCAATGCAGGTTTAACCCGAATATGAAAGAAATGGTAAAAAATGAAGTAGCTAAGCTCCTTGATGCTGGTATTATTTATCCCAATTCTGACTCTACATGAGTCAGTCTAGTTTAAGTAGTACCAAAGAAAGGAGGGACTACATCAATAAAGAATGAGAAAGAGGAATTTATTGCTATAATAAAAGTCACTGGTTCGCATATGTATATTGATTATCACAAATTGAATGACACCAACAGAAAGGATCATCAAAAGATTAGCTGTGCATAGTTTTCATTATACCTTAAGTGGATCTAATGGATATTTCCATATTCCTATTGTCTTTGAGGACTAGAAAAATACAACATTTACATATCTATATGACACTTTTTCATATCAACGCATGTCTTTTGACTTGTGTAATGCCCCTACTACTTTTCAGCGCTACATGATAGCAATTTTTGCAGATATGATTGAAACTTACATTGAAGTGTTTATGGATGATTTTTCTATATTTGGTACATCCTTCGATGCATGTTTGGAGAATCTAACGAAAGTGTTAAGGAGATGTGAAGAAACCAACTTAGTTTTGAATTGGTAAAAATATCATTTCATGGTGTAAGAGTGCATAGTTTTAAGCCATAAGATTTCAAGTAAGGGCATTGAAGTAGATCCAGTTAAAGTAGAAGTAATTGCTCAACTTCCACCATCTCATTCAGTTAGAGCAATTCAGAGTTCTCTTGGACATGCTAGATTCTATAGGTGATTTATCAAGGATTTTTCCAAGATAGCAAAGCCTCTTGTTGAACTTTTTTTCCAAAGACGCAATCTTTAACTTTGATGAGAAGTGTATGTGTTCTTTTCAATTGTTAAAGGAAAAACTCATGAGTACACCTATTTTGGTATTGCCTGATTGGTCTCTTCTTTTTGAGTTGATGTGCGATGTAAGTGATTTTGCAGTTGGTGCAGCACTTGTCCAAAGGCATGGAAAGTTTTTCCATCCAATCTATTATGAAAGTCACACATTAAATTATTATCAAAAGAACTACACTACCACTGAGAAGGAGATGTTAGCTATGGTGTTTGAAATTGATAAATTTCGGTCCTATCTAGTTCTTTCAAAGGTAATAGTCTATACATACCATTTTGCATTGAAGTACCTGATGAATAAACGAATGCTAAGCCACAATTGATTAGATGGGTTCTCCTTTTACAGGAGTTTAAAATCAAAATCAGAGATAAGAAAGGTAAAAAAATTTTATGGCAGATCACTTATCTCATTTAGATGAGATCGTAATGGAAAAAAGTGAAAACCAAGACATAAATGAGGTATTTTCTGAAGAACACTTACTAGCCATGCTTACTTTACCATGGTATATAGATATAATGAATTACTTGGCTGGTAATGTTATAACTTCTGAATTCTCTTAC
>JAOXYD010149021.1:0-10541 GCA_028565735.1 Pinacopodium congolense
TTATTTTGTTATCTTTGATTAATTTCTGTGTTGAATGTTTAATTTCAGTTTAGCTAGGTTTTTAAATATGTTTATTTATGGTTAATTATGTTAATTAATGATTAATTAATGATTAGTGAGTTAATATTTTTTTTATTAAATGC
Source organism: Pinacopodium congolense (assembly GCA_028565735.1). NCBI lineage: Eukaryota > Viridiplantae > Streptophyta > Magnoliopsida > Malpighiales > Erythroxylaceae > Pinacopodium > Pinacopodium congolense. Next base: position 144 of record JAOXYD010149021.1, read on the forward strand.
TTAATGCTTTTCCTGAACTGATCACTTGGGATATCGTCATCAGATAATTTAGGATCCGACAATCTCTACTTAGATTATTAGAAAAATCAATAAATAATGTAGTTTAAATTATTAAAATGACCAAAGACTTGGTTAATGATGAGGGTGCTAGTGTTAAATTCAGGAAATTTAGGATTAGACTTCCTAAGCTTTAAGCCTATTACCTAAGTCTGAAGCATAAGCAAACTTCAGGATATGACCAATAGAGATAAGCCAGTGTCTTAACCATAGTGCTATCCTGATTTAGAGAAGATACCCTAGGTTAAGCATCACTAATCCATTAATTAAATCATCAACCACCAAAGCTGTAACTAAATTAATTAGGAAAGGCAACCTTAAGCTCTTTTACAATAGATTGAAAGCTTTATAGGTTTTAGTTTTCTGGTAGTATTTGTTTTATAATTTACAAAGCCTTGATTCTTTAGATAATTGTAATTCGATTGATCTAGTACTTATAATCACATACGCACTTCCTTGTGGGATTGATATTTGGAGTCTTAAAAACACTCTACTATATTACTTGTTAAGACTGGTGTACTTGTCTAAGAGTTAGTCTCGATTTAATAGTGAATTTGTGCGTTAAAAGATAGATTAATTTGAGATAATTTTTTGTAAGGCCGATTGCAATCAAGTTTTTAATGCTATTGCTGGGGAAATGTAATTGTAATATTAAGAATATATCAGTGTTAGTTACTATAGAGATTTTTTTCTTGTATTATTTGTTTAATGATTAGATAGTAGTTTCTTTTTTTATTGTAATCTTTGTTTTTACAAAGAGTGATCTTTTGGTGACTTTGTCTAGTCATCCAAAAGATGTGGAGGCAATAAGACAATTGGTAATATTACCAATGGTATGAGCCTGAAGTTCATTAAAACAATGACTAGACAAATCATTTTGAGCACATTGAAACCTATACCCCTAAACATGAGGATTACCCCGATTACTCTTGGCTTTATCCTTCTTGTTTTGAGAAACCTTAACCTTTTCCTAGTCAACAATATCCTAAGCATGTAGATAAGTACACCTTTAGTTGGATGGACCACCCTAAATATTCTTGATTTAATAAGGCTGCAATCCTTTCACATTTAGGAAATCAGGTGTAGCCTGAGCATGATCAATGAAGCATGGGACAAATTTTAGAATCAATTAATGGAATTAATAATGCAAAGTCAATTGAGCTAAAAAGTGAAAGTTATGAGTCTACAACAACTGTAAGTGACATAAATCTTGAAACTGTTGAATGTGAGCATCAATTTCGAGTCACTGAGAATAAGACAGATGAAAAGTCCAAGGTAGCATTTGAGAGCATAGATTTCATAGGTATTTTAGCTTTTAATTCACCAGAAGAAGTTCAATACTTAGAATTTTTACCAATATAATTTGTTCATGGTAGTCATTATGAATTAAGGGCCCTACTAAATGCTATAGGAAACCTTCCAAAATTGGTTTTTCATTATTCTAATAATGAGGATGAGAAGTTAGGTGTTGGACATAGGCTAAGATTGAAAATTCTTTAACTCTAGGGTCTAGCTAAAATACCTTAAAGAATCACTTGTTGGGAGGAAACCTAACCGTAGAAGTAAGATTTCATTTGCTTTCAATAAAATGGTATGGTTTTAGCATTTTATTGGTGTGTTTCTTTTGGTGTGTTCGTTTTTAGTTTGTTGTGTTTTCTTCTGTTTTTGGTGCTTTGATATTTCGTCCTTTAATTTTCATATGGTTGCAAATCAAATCAATGGAGAGCTTTCTTGATCACATCTTTATCCAAGTGTGTTCATTTCCTTTCTCTCACATTTTATGCTTTATTTATTGATTTATGAACATTGGGGATAATGTTTAATTTAAGTATGGGGGAAGGATATGTCTATAATCACACTTGCATATTTATTTTTTGGTAGTATATCAATTTATCGACTTTCTTTTAATAATCTATAATTTGTGAAAAAATTTTATGCTTATTATTGTCTATTTTTTAATTTAATTATTTTGAGAATTGAAATGTTATATGATTAATTTTAACTATTAATGATTAAATGCTTTTAACTCATTTCATAATTTGGATAATGAATGCTTGATGATTATAATGATATTCCACATATAAAATGCAATTTAGTGAGTAATTTTGTGACTTCTTTTAAAGAATTTTTATCATTAGAATAAAGAAATAAATGATTAACTTAGTTAATCAAATAAGTGAGTAGAATTCACTCCACTGATTTCTAATATTATATATATAAGAGAAAAAGTGCAAAATAAAAAATAAATTAAAAAAGCAATAGATATATATGTGTATAAGGTTGAAGTTATGAGTGGTGTTAATTGCTAATTGATTCGATGTAACTCAATTGAGTGACTGGGAGTTGTTCACAACAAAATGTTTACCTTCGCGTCAAAAGATTGAGTTGCTTCTCACCAAATTACTCATTTAATTAATTAATTAAATTATTAAACAAATATTTGAAAGTGTTTAGAAAGTTGATGCATTTAACTCATTATATTTGCCTTTTACACATGGAATTGATTTTTGTAATTTGGGTTGAAGATTGAAAAAGAATGAAATGATTTAAGTGCATTTGCAATTTGATATGATAAATTAATTATATAAAATTTCGATGAGTCATTATTTTGAAAAGAATAAGAAATTTTTTTCAATAATTATGTTGTTGATCTTGAATTAATTTTCTTATAATTATATACTAATTTGAGAAAGTTGAATGATTGGTTTACTTGGGGTTAAATTTATAGTGTTTTTAGTTTTTGATTGATGTAAATTTACCCCTATTTATGTGCTTAAATGTTTATTTTATGTTTAAAAATGTTTAAATTATAGATTGATGTGAAGAATTGGAGAATTGAGCAAAAAAGATGAAAAAAAAACCCAATTCTAGACCATCAATGACGGCCTATCAACTTAATGTTAATGGATCCTCATACCACCATTAAAGGAGTCAAAAATAGACTATCAACAGCACCTTATTCATCCTTCAACGACACCATTGTACATCAGTGCACCCGCCGTTATAAGGAGCAGACATGGTTTTATAACATATTCTTTAACATTTTCAGCTGACTATCTCCCTATTTGTTGTTGCTACTTCTCCTATAAATAAAGGAAGTCTTAAAGCTCCACAAACAAGTAGCTTAGGATCAAAATCCATTTTCTTTAGTTTTTTCCATATTAAGCTTATCTTTAGGTTAGTTTTGCTTTCAATCTTTGTAAATTTAGGTTGTAGGTTGTTTATAATGTATCCAATAGCATAATCATATTGTTTTGAGCTAGATTATCAACTGATAATCTTGTTTAGTGATATCCAAACTCTTAGTCTTTTGTATTATTTTTGTTTTCGTTAATTAATTAAAGTTTATGTTTTTTAAGTTAATTATTTTGTTAGCTTTGATTAATTTCTATGTTGAATGTTTAATTTCAGTTTAGCTAGGTTGTTAAATATGTTTATTAATGGTTATTTGTGTTAATTAATGATTAATTCATGATTAGTGAGTTAATATTTTTTTATTGAATACTTAACACTTGTCCTGAACTGATTACTTAGGATATTGTCATCAGATAATTTAGGATCTGATAATCTCTACCTAAGTTAATAGAAAAATAAGTAAACAATGTGGTTTAAATCAGTGAAATAACCAAAGACTTGGTTAATCATGATGGTGGTAGTTTTAAATTAGGGAAATTTAGGATTAGACTTCCTAAATTTGAAGTATATTACCTAGGTTTGAAGCATATCCAAACTTCAGGATAAGACTAATAGAGATAAGCCATTCTCTTAACCATAACACTATCTTGATTTAGAGAAGAGATCATAGATTAAGCGACACTGATCCATTAATTAAATCATCAACCACCAAAGTTGTAACTGAATAAATTAGGAAAAGAAAACTTTAAGCTATTTAATAATTTAAAAGCTTTTTAGGATTTAGTTTTCTTGTAGTATTTGTTTTATAATTTACAAAGCCTTGATTCTCTAGATGGTTGTAATTCGATTGATCTAGTATTTACAATCACATGCACACTTTCTCATGGGATCAAGACTTAAATTCTTAAAAACACTCTAATATATTAATTGTTGTGACTGCTGCACTTGCTGAAGAGTTAGTCTCGAATTAATAGTGAAATTGTCCATTAAAAGATAGATTAGTTTGAGCTAATTTTGTGTAAGGCTAACCGCAATCAATGTTTTTGTTTTAATCATGAATTTTGTTATCTTAATTTATTTTTAGGTATATGAAATTAGTATTTTCTGTTTGCCCAAGAGTTTAAGAGTTTGTTTAAATAATGTTTTATATTTTAGGGTGCTTATTTCGTTTGATTAAAGCTTATATTTATAAATATATAAAAATAGTTTATGCACTTTTTGTTTCTATATTTTCTATTCTTGCTTAATCACAATTCTTGCTGTCTTAATCTATTTCTAAAATTTCTAAATTATTTTTTTATTTAATTAAGTGTTATACAGTTTGTTTAATCTTTATTTCAAATTTTTTTAGGCCTATTTCATTAGTTTCCAGCCTAAACATTTAGATATACCAAAAATGTCTTTATTTTTCTATTCTTATGTTAATATCAGTTTTGGCTATCTAGATTATTTTATGGGCGTGGATATTTGTTGTGTTTAGTTTTTTTTATGCATCAAGAGTGTCCAAGAATTTTTAGTTTGATTTTTAAGCATTTATATTTTTAGTTTAAACTCTAAATTCATAATTTACTCAAAACTATCTAGATTTACATGTTATATCATTCATAGTTATCTTTGGCTATCTAAATCCAATTTTTGTGATTCAAAATTTCATAAATCTATTATAGTTATGTTTGCCTAGCTTTTAAGAAGTTGTCTAACCTATGATGATTATAGCATGTTAGAATCATTTGTTTATAGGGCTGAAAGATTGATAGCTTATATTTTGATGGCTTGTGTGCATCTTGCTCAAATATGATTTTTTAAAATACTATAATTTCACTCGTTTTGGCTTTAAATTGATTGTGTATGATCCATTGAAGTGTAGGGAGGGAGGCCTTTCATATTTTTTGTTTGCCTCCTAAAATTTTATAATTGTTTTATGTTGCATGAGCTTTAGTGAAACACTATAGAAGGTGTGGATTAATTACTAATTTTGGGGATTTGAATTTATGTAGTTTTTTATTGAGTTAAGGGTTGATCCTTGCCATTAAAAAGATTGTTGATAGGTTGCTCTTGGCCTGTACAAAATAAGATTTGAATTTTATTGATAATTGAATGTGAATTAGATTGATATATGCTATGTATGAGCATTAGAGAAGCCATAAGGCATCAACATTGCATTAGTTGCATTGGAGTTCCTTTCTTGGATTGATTTTATCAAGGTTTGAGAAGCTATATAAGCTTGTGTTGAAGTTCAAAGGAGCATATCTTAAGGGCTATCTTTATGGGATAAAAATTTGTTTAAAGTGATTAGATTTTTAAGGGTTACTCTTCACTCATTCGAAAGTAAGATTGATGGGTTCCTCTTAACCCTTAGAATTCAAGATTTTTGTATAAGTTCCTCTTGATCTTTGAACAAAGTTGTTAGGTTAATTTTCACCTTAAATTAAGATTGCAAAGGTTTCTCTTAGCCTTAGAATCAAGATTATTGTAAGGTTTTTCTTGGCATTAGATTTCCTCTTGGCCTTATAAAAAAGATTGTTATAAGGGTTACTTTTCAATCATTTAAAGTAGGATTAGTGATTAGTGAATTTCCAACAAGTTGTTAGAGAGAGGACATAGTCTATCTTTGGGGTAGACAAATCTCTATAAATCTAGATGTTTATCTCTTCCCTCATCTCTTTATATTTATGCATTTATGTTTAATTTATTACTAATTAAATTTTTTAAATTTTGGCTTATCATTTAGGATGAATTTTGGTTAGAAAATTCATTTAATTGAAATTAGCCTAAGGTGTTTAAAGCATTTTAATTTGTAAAGAAATTTTTAAACACCTAATTCACCCCCCTCTTGGGTTCCATAGGGCTTACACTATCCATTAAGAAGCATTATGCAATTACATGGCTTTCTTGACCACACATTTGACACCCATTTTGTACTGTTTTCACCCATTGTAAAGAAATAGCCTCCAAGTTGTTCAATTTTTTGGTAAGTGCAGACATCTAAGCTTGCAAGAATATCACGAAATCTATTATGATAATACCCTTATGCTCCTTCATAGGAAGTTGCTTGCTTTTTTCTTGTGTCCACACGTAGCTATTATTCGCCATCTCTTCCTATAGGCCCTACGTTGCATCTATCATATTCCGCATTAAAGAGCCTCTGACTATTGCATCTATTGTACCTCTCGTCTGTGTAATAGCTCCATTATAGAATATTTGTTGTAGAATTCCTTAGGTAGATTATGGTGGGGGTAAATCCTTTATAGCTCCTTGAACCTTTCCCATGCTTTAAATAAGGACATACCATCGCTCTACTGAACATTTATTAATTCCTTAATGATTCTAGTGATCTTTGTCAAGGGGAAATACCTGCTAAGAAAAACCTATACTAGTTGATCCCATGTTGTGATTTTTTTTAATTTAAAGTGATTAACCAAGCCTTGGCTTGGTCCTTTACGGTGAAAGGGAATAGCCTCACCTTTGCTAGACTTCTGATAGGTCATTGTATCTGAATGTATCACAGATTTCTAAGAAGTTGGCCAGGTTAGCGTTTGCATCTTCATTGGCCAAGCCATAAAACTACACATTCATCTGCAATATGTTCAATAATATATGCTTAATCTTAAAATTATTGGCCTATACTAGGGTTCTTATAATACCTTGTTTATTAGCATTGAAGCCATGCCTCATAAAGTCCATGATAGTTCTTTAATGCTCGCTTTTATTTCATTCTTCCACCATTGTTCTTTCGATAGCTTCTTGGCACTTAACTCTTTGAAGTTCTCATTTGTGCTTCGTGAAATCTGAAATTTTAGCATCCTCTAACTTAGTTAACCTCTTAGTTACTCTTGTGTTCATGCACTTGCAATTGTTACTGGGTAATTTACATTAGTTTTTAATGCATATTTGTTTTTATGTTTTTGCCCATTTATTATATTAAGTACAAAAATGTGGAGCTATTCTTATTTATTTCAAGTACTTGGTGAATTGGGAACAAATTAGAGGAGTTTTGGACTTAATTTGAGTGATTTGTAGCAAAAAAGTCAAGTTTTAGGGACTAATATAAGGGTCTGTTAGCCCACAGTATTGCTCTAACAACCTACTGTATACCTTCGAATTCAGGGACCAATATGGGGGTTTACCAACTCGACATATTGGTTTAGCCAGCTTGTTGTATTGGTATTAGGATACAACATTTCAATAATTTCAGGGCTAAAACACAATGAAATAACTTCATATTACTCCTAAGCCCTAGCAACCATCATACAAGTATAAAAGGGCCTCAAAGCATGTAGAGAGGCAGATTGGAAGGGAGGAATAAGAGATTCACCTTAGGGTTTAGTGTGTGACATTTTTCCCTTTTCTAGTTAGGTGTACCATAGATTTCCATTTATTTTGAATAATCTTGGCATTGTGCTACTGGATTAGAGCCCTAAGAGCCTGCAGGTGGATTTAAGAGTGGGATTTTAATAGATTTGGACCAATTTTTAGTTGTAGATCCTTATCTTCCTTCTCTTTTTATCCTATTTATATGAACTCTTGGTTTTATCAATAGATTTGTGCTTTTATGTTATAGTCTTGATTCTATTGTTGAGGATGTTTGCTTAATTTGGTTGGTTATGGTTAGAGGTTTTGTGTGTTTAGAAGATTTTTACCTAATTAAAGTGCTTAATTTGATCTTGCTTCAGTGGCCATCTTAGTTAGATCCTTAGATGATTAAAAGACCTATAACCATGGGATTTTAATTATAGAAAGAATAATTAGATAACATGATTGAATTTAGGCGTTAACTAACCCTAAAGTATTTTTTGTGGGTTTTTAGAATTAACAAACTTAATTCTAGCCGTCTTGCGATTAATGCCTTTTATTACAATTAATTTATTGGACCAAAATAGATTAATTGAGTTTGAAAGAGAAAAAGTTGTTTCATGATCATTGGTTATGTCTTGCTTTCATGGTGTTTAAATCTGTCCAATGACTTGTCTCTTATTTGCTTAACCTATTGAAATCCAAGCCCTAGGTATTTTATCTTTTGTTAGACTCTTAATCCTTTAGCTAGTGTTTAAATTGAGCCTTGTTTGTTTTTATTTTCATTTGTTCCTTTTTATCTCTTTCTTTAATCAATCTATTTGGAGTTTTCTAGATAATTAAATACTAATTGACCTAGTGTTACACTTAAATTCCTAGAGAGATGATACTCAATTTCTTATCATTTTATACTACTTGTTGATAAGGTTTGCTTGCCTTTAGTTGGTCTAAGATTAGATTCGTCAAAAGTATAATAGAGTTAGACCACAATGGAAATCACATAAGAAAAGTGTAAAAATTTCTTAAATCAAAAGAATTCAAATTGAATAAAATGTTAAAATTGAAATTCCATATAATGACACCAAAAACTTATTTGCTAGTTTTAGTTACACTACAAGTATACAGGTTGTAACATATAGTACAACAAATATAAATCCCATGAGTATTGAATCTAGACACCGAACAATCTAAACTACACTTTGTTCAAGGTAAACCAAAAATATATCATCTAAAAATTAAACTAAACTAAAAAATTCAATGAAGATTACTGGAGAAGAAATTAAAATAATCAAGTTACTCAATAATGAAAACTTAAGGGTTGTTCTATCCCTGTTTATCTTCCTTTTACCTTATTAATTTAATTGTGTTTGATCCTAGATATCCAATAATTTGATTACACTCTCTCGAGATCTAATTAGTTAATCCTAATTGAAATACTTAAAAACTTAATTTTAACCTCTCGGTTCATAAAACTACTCCTAAACATGGATTTGAAACAATCTTAAGGACAATTAACAATTAATTAAGATCTCTCTTCAATCACCTATTAATCTAATAATTGCAAGTCCATTAAGTTACTAACTCTCATTGTACACCCTAACTTAAATAAATCAAAATAATCTCTCGATCTAAAGTGATTATGAAGTAAACAATTATCACAAACAACCTTTCATTAAATCATTAAGATAAAATTTTAATAAATAATTCAAGAACAAACCTTAACTAGATTTAGCAATCAATAATCATGTTTAAATAACAACTATTTAGATTAAACGTCAAAAGGAAGTAATAGAACAGAGAAAACTAATGATGTAAGTTAAAACTCCCTTTGCTAGAAATCTGGACAACACTTCTTAAATCTTGATTCTCCACCATCAATCTTGATTTTCTTAATGTTTTTCCTGTATAAAACCTCTTTCCTATCTTGGTTGTTCCCTAATCTTAGAGTGGTAGCTACTATGGTTGTTTTCACGACATGTTGATCCCAAAATAGCATAAAACCTATTAAACCACGTCATCTTCGTTCGGTCTTTTAGCTATAACTTATTCTACAAACCTCTAATGGTCATGAAATTTTATACTTAGTCTCCTTAAATGTTGTTCTATCTTCTTGTAAAAATTTATGACACCTATAGCTCTATAGTTGCATTTAATGCCTTCAAAAAGTTAGTTGTACCAAATCGAGTGCTCAGCTCACGTTACCTTGATATTTGGTATGAAGCCTCCTATCTTGATGCTCTAACTCCTCAAATTGGTTCCACATCTCTTCTAGGTCTATAGATACCTCCTAACTCAATTCCACTTGAACTTGCATTAGATATTCACACCAATATGATAGAATTCTTTCCCAAATTCAACAAACATCACATTAAAACAATTAAACATCATGAAGATAATTAGAATAATATAAAACTAAGTATAAAACATATAATTTCGTATAGTAACACACTGTGAGAATGAACTCTAATGCAACCTTATCAACATTTCTACACTTAAACTTTTATTTGTCCTTAAGCAAAACTTAACACAAGTAAAGATAAAGACAAGCTATACAAACAACAACGACCAAACACCTACATGAATGCAACAACCCCATAAATGTGAGAATGATGGGATGTAACAAAGATGAAAGACTTCTAAAATTTTCTTATCTTAAAGCATAAACCATTTGAGAAGATCCAAATCATCTATCTTATGAAACTCATATCTTGAATGTCTTTACATAGAAGATGCATCTTAAGTAAGATATTAATCACCTATTATTACATCTATGGCACTTATAATCATGCATTGATGGCGTTACCATATGGAAAGTAGTTTATAACTGAGCAATCATTCATCAAAGTGTCATGATAATTAAAAGAAGATCCATAGGTTTCATTTTCCATATTAGAACACCATAGTTGTTATTAC
>JAOXYD010149032.1:0-10541 GCA_028565735.1 Pinacopodium congolense
GGGATCGACCCTGACTTGCCCTAGCTACTTAGTTAGGTTAGTTAGGTATTTTATTATTTGGTAGCTTATGACGAGTTTCGCCAGTTAGTTAGAAAGAAATCGTAGCGACATTCTACATTATGTCTAGAGTCGAGGCAAACTTTATGGATAGGATTCGATAGAATGAAAGGTTAGATAACACCTATCGTCAATTAGTGCAAAAGGTGCATGAAGGGATTGTCAAATGGTATTGGTTAGAAGATGGGTTCCTTGGGGAAGATTGTATGTTCCTTATTTTAGTGGGTTATAAGGAGAGTTGATGAAGGAGTCTTATAATTCTTCATGGGTAGGACATCCCAATAGAGAGATTATAATGACAATCTTGTCTATATCATATACTTGGCCATAGATGAAATAAGTTATTAAGGTATTTTGTAAGACATACTTGGTATGTCAATAAGATAAAGTAGGGAGGAAAAAAGAAGTAGGGTTACTTTAACCTCTCCCAATTCTAGAAATACCATAGATGTCATTTTCTATGGACTTTGTTATAGGGTTTCTGAAGGTAGATAGAAAAGCTTCTGTATTAGTGGTGGTTGATCGATTCTTGAAGTATGCTTGTTTATAGCTATGCTGACTTCTTTCTCAATTGAGATAGCTACTGATTTATTCTATCGAAACATTGTTAAATATTTCAGAGTTCTAAAGGATGTTGTGAATGATAGAGATTCTTGGATTGTGGGTTAATTTTAGACTACATTGTTTAATATTATGGAGGCAAAACTCAAGTTTTCTACGACAAATCATCCCCAAACAGATGACTGTAAAGAAAGGATTAATTCAATGCTAGAAGATTGTTTAAGGCACCATATGAGCACAATTTAAAAGAATTGGATGGGAAGATTGGATAGCACATAGTTCGCTTATAATCTGTAACAATCATTTGTGACTGGAAAAAGTCCCTTTGAGCTGGTCTTAGGTGTTGTTAATTGGGTTAATAATTACTAAGCTCAAATAAATTTAATCAATTAACATTCAACTTCAGTTCAATTCAAAACCAAAAATACGACAGTATATTAGTAAGTAATAAAGTGGAGAATTTGTATAACTCAAGTGTCGAACTCACTAAGAATAATGTAATTATTAAGGGCAATCAAATTACAATTATCTAAGAAGCTCAAGATTACTAAACTTAAAAAGGTTCCAAACAATGACTTTAAACTCAAATTAGATTAAGAATTACCAAATTGACTAACTAGCTAAGGCTTAGGTCTTAAATGAATTAATTGAGTTATGGAATGGATTGAAATGCCTAATATAGTGTGTTCGCTGACTCAAAACACTGCTATGGTTAAGTGAATATCTTATCTCTTTTGATCCTAAATTGAAGTTTGATTATTCATTCAATTAATAGGGATTAGGCTTAAAATTCAAGAAGTTCTAATCCTAAATTCTATATTCAGGATTAGTATTCTTATGATTGACCAAAGTAGATTTCTTAGATCCTTTATTGAAACCATGCTGTTTACTAATTTTTATAATGATTAAAGTAGATTTCTTGGATCTTTAATCATCTTTCATCTTATCTTAAGTAATCAAGTCAAGACAAGCTTTAAGATCTCAGATAAACAAAGATTAACATAAAAAAATGTGATAAAAACTCATTCGATCCATTTAAGAACCTGTCCTTAGTAAGAAATCAGCTAAAACATCATACATAAACAAGAAATTCCAGATTCATCCATAACAACATATGTTCTTGACATATATGAACAAATAGAGTAAAGAAGTGAAAGAAGGGTTTAAATTTCACCAAATATTGATCTAAGGGACAAAAAACCTTCAATCAACTTAATAAAATCCTAGAATCCTTAACAATAACTTGAAATTACAAACAACAAACTGGAAAAGAAAAACGAAAAAAAAACCTAACTAAAGAAAGAAAGGAAGAAACCTTAAGCTAAATCTCAAAATTGGAACTCTCAATCTGTTCTGACATGCATGTAATTAGGTTTTCTAGCTTTATATATGTCTCAGTTGCAAGTAGGAAGCAATTGGACAAGTTGTAGTTAATCCAAATTAAAGAACCAGTTGAATATGTCTCGACTGCTACTTAAATGACCCTTGAAAAATAGTTAAATGATGTCGTTTGACTACCCGCATTTGATTCCTAATCCTGACTTAAACGCGGGTCTTGGGAGTTAAACGTGGGATGGCTTGGAGACCCATGCTTGACTCCTGTTTAGCTACATTTTTTATTCTTTTATTTGATTCCAATTCAATTTGATGTTAATAGACAAATTAAATATTTCAAGAAATAAATCAAACATTTTAACATCAAAATAGAGGTGAATTTACATCAAAATATTAAGAAAAATCATATGAAATGAACTCCTATCATTAGGACAACAACCACTTACTCCTTTGGAGATAACTAATCAACATATGGGAGGTAAATGTCCTACTTCTTATAACTTTGTTTAGGATAGGCAGAAACTTTTTGATGAAGTAAAGGATAGCCTTCAAAAAGCTTTTTATATAATGAAGAAGTAAAGGGGCCAACATCGATGTCCTTTGGAGTTTGCTATTAGTGACAAGGTGTTGTTAAAACTAACACCACAAATCTGGAAGAAGATTAGTGTGAAGATAACACTTAAAGGATTGATTCATAAATATAATGATTAATTTGAGGTTATCAAGAAAGTCGGTAACATGACTTATCAACTAAAGCTACCTGAAAGATTGCAAGTTCATCCTACATTCCATGTGAATTATTTATGCAGATTTCATTACGATGATGAAGAACCCGGGAGGAGCAAACCAAAGAGAGCCCCTCCAAATGTAAGAGTTCAATATAAAGATGAAGTCGATAAAATTCTAGATCAATGATTGCTGAGCTAACACAAAAAACATTAACAAACTGAATTCCTTGTGCAGTGAAAATGACAAGATGCAGTGGATACAACTTAGGAGAAGGACACTTCCTCATAACAATTTAAGGATAAGATTAAGAAGTACTTAGATGACATTCAAATGAGGATGTTAACTCCTTTTAGTAGAGGAGCTTTGTGAGCCCCCTTTCTATTGTGTTCAAAGGCATTTGATCTTCTAATGTATATGAGGGATAAAATACGCAGTACAAAGATGAACTTTTGTGTGAAGATGTGTTAACTTGCTTGGAGATCAACGAACCTTTGCCCTAAATTTTAATGGCATTGTTCATCCCTCTTAAACTGCAGTTGATTGTCATCTAGTCTAGCATAATGTGATGCGTTTTAGACAATTTAACTTAGTCATTTTACTACTTTCATAATGTCTCAAGTAAGGGCAGTGTCCCTACTATATGATCATGGCCGAGGAGGTTTGGATAAGTCTTTATTGTGGTCAAATATTACAATTATTAGAAATGGACAGATATTGGTAGCTTCCCAACTACCTTGTTTGAAACATATGGGCAAAACACTTTGTAGAATACAAATTATTTAAGGAATATAACTCTCTTCGCAAATGTATAAGCACATTCTTGCAATACAAGTGCCATAGATTTCATAAATCTAATTTGTTCTTATGATTTACTCAAGTTGTTTCACATATTATGCACAACTTAAACTCCCTGTGTTACCCTACATTGCTTTGCATTTGTGGATAGGTTTTTGCTAAGAATTAAGAGAGTCTTGGTTACGTTACAAGGTTGGAAAAAAGGCACACAAGCTAGCCTCAAATAAATCCCTGTAACACCGTGGACGCGATATGGTACAGGAAGTTTTAGATTGTTCTATTAGGAATCTCTATTGCAACGTCAAGGCAAAGGAAGTGGTACAGAAGGGGGATTTTTGTTGCAATGCCAAGGTTTAAGAGGTGGTGGAGGAGGGAAGGCTTGGGTGTCATTAAAAAAGAACAATTTCTTCCTCTTGTTGTTGACATATGGAGAGAAATAAACCTATTTATAAAATATAGAAAAACAAGATTTTTCTATTTAAAATTTGATAAATATTTATTTGTTTTTATAAATAAGAAAACTGAAAATATTTTTTTACATGTGAAATTTTTTTTTTCATGTTTCTATTTTAAAAAATTAAAATAAGAAATAAAAAAAAGAACCAAACACCCCTTAACATTTAAATAGTTGAGGTAGCTTGGAGAATACAAAACGAATGTTTAATGGTTTTTCTTTTTTGAAACCTATATAAAATGAGGACTTCTCACTGGATTTCGTATCAACTCTAAAAATCAAAATAAATAAAAATGATTAATTCTCTTCTCCATATAAAAGTCGTTTCAAATATATTAGTCTTCCCTTCTCTTTTAAATAAATATTTCTTTTTTAAAATGCATTTAATCATATGTCCTAACTTTCTTTTAAAAGTTTACTAATAAGAAAAAGAAGTTAGTTAAATCCATCTTAAGCAATATAAGTGTAAAACATAACCTCTTATCAATTATAATAGTTAGTGAATAATTTTTTAAGATTTTAGAAATAAAATATATAATGTCTTAAGTAACAACAATCTTTTTCTACATCTATATATGATTTTATTTTTCATTAAATTTTTTTTTGGATAAAACAACCTTCCTAAACATTTTATTACTTTTTGGTACGGCATACCGATTGATTAACAACGAAAATTTGATGGTCATTTGTCTTCAAAATTAATTTATAATTATGTTCTTACCAAAAACTAATGATAAAACAACAAGATAAATCTAAATATTTTTATTTAATTGA
This sequence comes from Pinacopodium congolense, assembly GCA_028565735.1. NCBI lineage: Eukaryota > Viridiplantae > Streptophyta > Magnoliopsida > Malpighiales > Erythroxylaceae > Pinacopodium > Pinacopodium congolense. The sequence continues at coordinate 4,706 of JAOXYD010149032.1, forward strand.
ATATAATAATAATTTTCAACTTATTATACTTATTATGTTTGTACTAGTTCTTTTTTGAAAATTTGTTATTAGAGAGGATAATATTTTTTTAACTAATTTTTTCAGTAAAAAAAATATATAAATAAAACCTTTTGTGATTGCTTTTCATTCTCAAGATTAAACATATTTTAATTTTTTTAAAAAAATTTCCATGAAACTTATATGAAAAAAAATCATATAGTAATACTTTGTATGGTGTGTATATACAAATATATGTTTCCAAGATACATGTATAAATAAATGTTTTCCAAACTATACACTCTTAGCGTGATATATTCAACAAAAAATATTAAATTAGCAATCAGTGTTGTAATGATGATGGCAATTATTGATTCCTAGCTACAATCAAGTTCCGTTATTACTTTTCAAAAAAAGTTAAAGTTATTAATTATTAAAAAAAAAAGTTCAGTTAATTATACTAGGCCAACCAATCCTGTAATTATATGCTGATCAAAACTTTTGATTCCCCCAATTAGAATAACAACCAGTCACTTGAACGCTTGTATTGAAGATCAATTCTTCCGCTTTTAGGATAGCGGAAGACGACGAAGAAAGTATTTTAAAAAAAAAAAAAAAAAGAAGAAGGAAGTAATCGAATAGGAGAAGCCAATAGATGAGAGTACAAGCAGCAACAAATGAAACCAATAATCTCTTACTTTTAAGGAAGAGTTGTCTTTTCATGAGCCACTGCAGAGCAGTTGGTGTCATTAATATATGGAGAAATGTGGTTTTCGTTTACTTCTGAAGGCCTTTCCATTTTCTTCTCTCCTTTTGACAAGTTATTCTCTTTTCTTTTAAAGAATGCGGCAGGTAAATATGAACATGCGACTTTGCTACCTGTTAACACTTCTTACACCTACCCAAAGCCGGAACTAATGCCTTGTGACGTGGTCGAAATTGGATTTTGCTTTCATAGTTCCATTTTTAAGTTTACAGGGGACGACGTCTAGAAATATGAATCACGGTAGCACATACTGCGGAGTGATCATTGTCTTTTGACCTTTTTTTTTTGAACTCTTAACGGTGGTCTTAATTTCCCGGTGGAAGTGGTGCCATATTATTACGTGGATAGGCCTCAAGTTCCACTTGGCAGAATGATCTGTGGTAAAAGACCTTAAAACTGCTTTTATAAGAGAATAAGAAAACATAGATACATCGGTATTGTCGGCACGCTTGTAGGAAGTTAATTCCCAACAAATTGCCATTATGTCTTACGAATTGGATTGGACATCTTGATGTTTGACAATGAAATTTAGGAAACCACCTTTTGACTTATCGGCCTAACTCCTTAGCATTCAACCAAAAATTGCAAGTTACCTCTATATTATGCTTTTAGGATCAGGCCCCTTGCTTGCTTACCACTCAACAAGATATCTTGGTCAAAGATTAGCATCAACACTGTCTTTTAGCGATGAAAGGCTGCTGATCAGACAGTTCAACACATCTACCGAAAGTCTTGCTTCTGAAGGGCTTAGCCGTTAAACCACGACTTATTAGTATTCTAACTCTGAATATTTTCCACATGTTTCAGGACAGGCTACTTTAAGTTGATTGAACATAGATGTTACTTGGGGAACTCTTTCGAACATCCGTATGCTCCATTTACGTTACAGTTGATGGAACAACTTCATAGATTAAGATCATGAGACGGCTTACTCTCATGCAAAAAATAGAGCATATAAAGTAATCCCTTTTTCCTTTTTTATAATCTCCCAAAACTGGATTTGTTTTGTGGTTGGCTCTCTATAATAGATTACAAACTGCTGATAAAATAGGATCTCCAGGTAACCCTCTTGATCGATCTTGTCTATTGTGTCATGTAGCCTCGGAAGATAAGGACCATCTGTTTTTCCAATGCTCCTTCACGGCTCCTATTTTGTCATTATGGTTTGGAGACTTAATTCTTTTATATTAATATACATATTTTTATCTTAAAAGAAAACTTATAGTTAATTTTGATAACATGGCCTATTTTATCTTTTATTACTAGAGTAAAAGTAGGTTATATTCAACATGAATTGAAAGAATAAATATTTAATAATTAAGTTCGATTTTAAAATTTATAACATTTATATTATTTTTTAACTTATTAATAATTTAATTTGTTCCACGACTATCTACAAAAACAAAAGGATAAATGATAGTAATATATTAAAATTTTATGTGTTTGAGTTACCTAAATATTATACAACATATCTTAATTAAAATTTAACCAAAATGAGAAATATTAGAAATGATAAATGCAATAAGTTTTTTAAACTAAGAGGCCTAAGAAAGTGGATGCAACAAATGTATGTGTCTTCTTGTTTATCATAATTTGAAATTGAACGTAAGTATATGATGTCTAATTTTAAGCTAGTAAAAATGACATGCAAATTTATGTGTAAATATTTTCAACTGCTATATAGTGATGTAGACATAGAAATTACATGGAAGTTATATTTTGTGTCCGCTATTCTCTATATTATAAGACTAATTTCATATGCTACTTTAAAGTAATATTATACAACTAACTGTGAATGAGAAAAAAGTTCTAAAATTGATTACATCCAACTTGAGGGAAATGACTTTTATCTTATTATCAATATTTACACACACATACACACACATATGGATACATTTGTGCTATCTTTTATTTTTGATCAAATAGTAAACAAATTAGAAAAACTATAGGGTCTATATAAAAGGAGAAAAAATGCTTTGACCTACTAATCTAGAAAAATAAAGCAAACTAAAAGAGGCTAAAAAAAAGAAATAATGCATTAGGAAAAAATGGATTCACTTCACTATAAATTCACAGCCTCAATTGTAAGAAGAAAAAAAGAACAATTGAAACAAAGAAAAAGAAGAAGAAACAAGAAAAAGCAGGCTTCTGTCTGTTGTTTGTTGGTTATGGTTTCTTTCTTTCCCTCTTAAGAGTGTCTGGCTATTTGGCTCTCCAAGGGAATTGGTATGCTCTGTTGCACAGGAATCTTAATTTGTTCTGCCTTTGGTCTTCTATATCAATGATGTTTTTCCTCTCCCGTTGCTCAGTTACAATAATATGTTTGCCTTTGTCCTGCCTCAATATCCTTTCTATACCTTTAATGATTTCTATTAATTTTGCAAAATAGTGGTTAGTAAAAAACAGATAAATATAAAAAATTTATTACTCATATGAATTTTGAAATCCATAGAAGAGTCTTTAAAGGTGTAGTAATTTCATTCATTCCAATGGTTATAGACACAAGTGACAAGGATGGTTTTAAGGAGGTGAAGCTTCGATTGATTATGGTTGGAAGGGTTTGCGTACTAGGCTAGGACATTTGGGAGAGAGGATAGATTAGTGGGGTTAATTTGATAGTGAGTTAGGACAGGGCAAAAGATATAATTTACCTCATAATGTTTGAAAAATGGTTTAATTTAACCATTAACGTTTTTTAAGATACCACTTTACCCTCTAACGTTTGTAAAATAGTATAATTTGTCCCTTAACGTTATAAGATAGTACATATTACCCCATAACATTTACAAAATAGTACATTTTATCCCTTTAACACTAATTTCATTAAGATCTTGTTGGGTAAATGTTAATTTTGTCAATATTCTATAAATAAACTATTAACTAATCATTAAGAAAATAATTAACAAAACTTTAATGAAATTAGTATTAAAGGGGTAATTTACACTATTTTGTAAACGTTAGGGGGTCAAAATACTATTTTACAAACATGAAGGGGTAAAGTGACACCTTAAAAAATGTTAGGGAGCAATTTAAACCTTTTTAAAAACATTAGGGGGTAAAATGCACCTTTTTCCTTAAGACAGTTTTCCAGATTGTATTAGAATAATTACACTTAAAGAAGGTCCGGTTAAGGGTTTTTGAATATGCTAGATATAAGGAATAAAATTTTGAGGTGTTAAGGAAGGACATTTTACCTCTTATAAGGAGTTTGTTCAAAAAGTTAGTCATAGAATAAAACTATGTTTAGGACTGATTTTTTTATACCAAGTTAGTTTTGTCCAAGGAACAATGGGTTGAGGAAGGCTCACCCATTTGTTAGCTAAATCATTTATTTAAAGTTTGGAAACGCTAGATAACTATTTTAACTTATCCTCCTTAGAATTATTAGGTGAATGGGAAAGGGAGAGGATGAAAGGTTTTGAATTAATTCATTTGTAGTTCCGCTCTAATATGAGTTGTTTCCTTTGATAATAGTAGAGACTTTGATCTTATTGGGAGGTTTGAACTATTAAGCAAGTGAAAAGTTGTAAGATCCTACAGAATACCTTAAGGATACCAAAGATCTTGTCACAAGAAAGTAGATTGACAATTCTCAGTCTTAATTCTGAATTAGTTTTTAATGGTATCCCTAACTTGTAAGATCTTTCTCCAACTACAAGTACGCCCATTTATGTCCATACCCTTTTTAAGTCTTTATGTGTCATTTGTCAGGTTTTATTGCATATATCATTTATAATATTTTTTATTTTCTGTTAAGTTTCCTTTTTATTGCTTATTCCTAAAAAATTGTAACGTGCAATTTTCAAAAATACTCACATTTTTCTTTTTGTATGTGTAAATAATTGTGCCAAATATTAGATTATAGATAGTTATAAAAATGATATAATAATTATATATATATCAATTTTAAAAATAATTATTAAATGTATAAACAATAACTTTGTGTCAAATGTAATCTACCTTTTAATGCATGTCTCAAATGAAAGTTTCCATTAGGTTATATTTGACAAAATTGAAAATAAGTGATTAATTTCTACTTTTTTAAATTTAGGCCATTATGAAAAAATGATAAGGCCTTTGAAATTTTCTAATAATATTTACCATATTAAATTTGTCATATTGTTACTTAAACATTTTCCCTTAAATTGATTAGAATTACTAGAATGGAGCATGGTAGGAACTTTGAAGTCAAGATAGGCTGCTGGAATTCTAACGTCCCAATTCAATAAAATGCTTTCTGTCATAATATTTTAGTAAGTTGTGAGACATTTTTGGGGTTTGTCTGGAATAATAGGCCTTTTATACGAGCCACTGTTTGCAAAAGAATAAATTGCTGAAAAAAATGATGGTTTTCAATTTCAGAGGTTTATAGTTAAAAATACTTTTGTATATTATAAATTTATAAAGGTAATTAAACAACAGTAATTATGATAACGATGAGGAGCACAAATTAATGAACACCTATTTAGCTCTTAAATTTGGATTTCTGTTCATGGGATTAAGATCATTAGTATCTGTCCAGTCATTTAAAAAGATGCGATCATTTCCTGATCTTAAATGGTTTTAAAAAAGACTTGATGCCATCCATAATCTGAATTTGTTTTTGCGTTTTCATTTTAACTTATTTGAAATTGTATGAGGGGACACGCAAAGTAAATTCATATCATTTCTAAAAAAGATGGCTTAAATAGAAGACCAATAAGTAATGCGTATTAAATGATTATATGGGCATGAGCTGAGAATCGGATGGGAAGATGATTGCAAGTGCTATTGATCTACTATAGGTAAGTGCTATTAATCTACTGTAGAATTTAGCCATAGGGTTGTTAATGTGCACTGGAAAACGATTCGGGATCATATTTTACATTGCTTATGAGGACTAACTAATTTTAAGAATCAGTTGCTCATCCTCTTTCAAGCAAAACATAGAATTTTGTTGATAATAGAAAAAAATGGTCGATAATTAATTTGAAAAAAATTCACGAAAGCTACGAGGATGTTTGGTTGGGTTGTGGGTTGTGGTTTTTTTTGTAGTGGTTGTTGTGATTTTGTATTGGTTGTTATGTTTTCTTT
>JAOXYD010149062.1:0-10540 GCA_028565735.1 Pinacopodium congolense
ATAAAGAATTATCTAAGATCCTTCTTAAGAAGTTACCTCCTAAACTCAAGGATCTTTGTAACTTTACCATTCTTTACACAATAGGTGACCTACAGATAGATAGGGTATTAATGGATATATGAGCAAGTATTAATCTAATGCCTTTGTTTATCTTTAAGGGGCCCCTAACTAAAATGACAGCTAATTTTGATGCTAACCAGGGTAATCGTTTTAACACATATTGATCTCCCTTTGATTATTATGTGTTTTTTGGTTCAAATCTCATCTCTTGGTCCTCAAAATTCCAAACGTACCATCTCTTAATCAAATGCTGAATCAAATACTTGGCTGTTGCTAATGCTATATCTAAAGTTTCATAGCTTCATTCTCTATTTTTTAAGTTTGGTCATAGAATATCATCTATGACTTTGGCTATCTATGACAATGTTATTAATATTTTCCTTACATCTATTCCAATTCAAAACTTGCATACTAAACATGTTGAGATTGACCTTCATTTTGTGCACGAAAAAGTGGCAATTGGGACTATTTGCATTCTTCATGTTCCTTCATCTCTTCAATTTATAGATTTCATGACAAAAGGTTTTACAAATGTCTTGTTCTCAAAATTTCGCTCCAATATAAATGTTTAGTGCCCATCCACTCAAATTACGGGGGTGTTAGTGTACATATTTGGTATTCCTTAATTTTAGCCATCTATATATTTGATATCCCTTAATTTAGCCATATGTTTTTATCATTCTATAATATTCCTAGGCATATTCTATACTTTGTATTTATAAATATATGTATCTATTGTCAACATAAAACATTTAGGTTAGTTAAGCCTTATTTATCTTCAAAGGCAAACCCCTAGATCACTAACAGAAAAACCATACAATCTGAATTTGGTGTTTCATTTATACCATATCCCCTAAAAGCTTGATCCTTTCAAATGCTTAAGGATCCATTTTGTAGTACCCATATGGTGCTTGTTAGGACATCACATAAACATGGATAAGTGACTTGTTTCTTGCATAATATCTAGTCTAAGCAATTCAATTTTTCAAGTCGAATCTTTTCAGAAGATCATGAGCATACATTTCTTAGGAAATGAAAATTCCTACATCACATTGCTTAACTTTTATCCCTAAGAAAAAATTCATGAAACCCAAATTAACCATTTAAAACTCATCTAACATTGACCTTTTAAACTCATTCAATAATACATCACTATTGCTATTATAAATAAAATCATCAATGTAAATGAAAACAACACTTTCAAGTTTATCTCTAATTTTCAGGTACAAAGTTGGCTTACTTGAACCCTTTTGAAAACCATTGCTATACAAGTGCCCATTTATTATTCTTACCAAGCGAACGCCGCTTGTTTCATACCATACAACGATTTTCTCAAATGATGGACTTTATCTTCATGACTTACAATGTCATACCCTTTTGATTGATGCATATACACTTCTTTATCTAAGATTCTACGTAGGAATGCTAACTTCACATCAAATTAATAAAATTTCCAATTAAAATTAGTAGTAATATTCAAAATAATGCACATTATATCAAACCTTGCTATCAGATGAAACCTTCTCACTAATGTTAGGAATACCAATACCATATCGGTACTAGATTTTATTCTAACACAATATTATACAAATATCTATTAATACCGAATACCACATTGGATAAATTTTTAAAATTATAAAATATTTTCTGAATTTTATAAGATATGCAAAATAATCTCTCAATTTATTATATTGTATAGTTTTAATTTTACTTCAATCCTATCTTAAAAAATCAATAATAATATAAAATTGATGTGGTAATAAATTTATTAATTACCTTAAATTTAGAATAGTTAATAAGTAATATAAATTTACCAAATACAGATGTAACTACCACTTTAATATCTATAACGAACTTGTTGTATGTTTCCTTTTGTGATTCCTATAATTAAAGTACCATTAACTCTTTCTAAAAGCAAACCTTTTGTAATTCTTGTAATTGAACCACTCGTTGTGAAAAAGTACAAAAATCCTTAAGAGGCATTTGAGTCTTGACTCATCTTCTTTTATCATCTATTATCATAATCATCATTATCGCTTCTTGCTATCCACCCACCTAGGTATCACTGGCTTGCTACCATGATGTCAAGATCCACCACCCACAGCTCATACCCAGATTGTCACACACCGTTTGTCACTCCACCACAAGCCATCGTCAAAGAATGTCATACTAGAGATATGCCACTTGCTCAGCGCCAAGTTATCATCGCCTCCATCAATCACCACCAACTATAGATTGGGGGGAAGTGATGTGGAAGGTGGATCCATTTTTTAGAAGGAGATTGTTGTGAAAAATTACAGGTGAAGTATTTCACATAAAAAAAAAGAATAAAGAGTTCAAGTGGGTTATGTACAATAGAGAGATCATAACTTATTGCCTTAAGATTTTGAATTGAGATATAATATCCTTAAATTATATATAGATGCCCACTTCTATCTAGTCCTTATTCTTCCTAGTCCTACTTAGGAGAATCTTTGCAACATACTAGTAATAAGCTTAACTATTTTTTATTTTTAATTTAGGAAAAGTTTTTAAATAACCTGATAAATTAAAATGAAATTTATCGACATTCATGACTAAATTATAATACAAAATAAAATTCTTTCTTATTTTCTTATTGTATTTTGGGATAATAAATGCTCCGGTGATTAGCCTTTTGAAATTTTTTCAATTTAGTATCTAACTTTTATAACTTTTCAATTTAGTGACAAATCTTTAAAAACTCACTCAACTCAAGAAAAAAAATTAGATGTCGTTAGTTTTATGTTAATGAAGCTAACGAAATCTAACACGTAGACGATCATGTGGCAATAAATACATATATAGATGTCCAGGTATACAATCTTATAACAAACCTTTAAAAACTTTTAATCTAGTGAACAATCTTTTTTAAAATTATCACTTCAGTGTTTAATGTTTTTAAAAAATTCAATTTAATGACTTATTTTTTAAAATTCGTTCATGTCAAATCAAAATTAACTTTTTTTCTCATAAAAATGACTAGTGACTGATACAATTCTTTTTTAAAGGATGTTCAAGATTTAGACTTGATAAGTCTTTAACCTAAAGGAAATAATTTAATAATAAAAATTTTAAATTAAATATATAATACCACAAAATATTTTTTATAACTAAATTTAAATTTAAAGATATATTATTATTTTATAAAAAATATATATATATTAAAAAATACTACATTAAAAAGAGTTTTAGACAATAAATAAAAAATATAGATAAAATTATAATTATTGCTGCTTTACCATTAATGCAACATATTTGGTGCCGTCATCTAAAGTAGGTTGTTATAAGTATATGACAACAACATTTATTGATTAAGCAACAAAATTAATACTATGGCTTTAAATTCTTACCAAGCCAACAAAACAACGTTAAACTATAGCAATAATATTGAATAGATATAACAATAGTTTGAGTGTTTATAAGATAACAAATTAATTTTTTAGGCAATAATAACTAATAATAAAAGCAACAGTTTATCATTTCATTAGCTATAACATATAGTAAAACAACAGTTTATAATTTCATTAGCTACAACATATAGTAAAACAAATTGCTCTGAAATAGTGAAAAAAGCTCGTTAAATTTTTTTAATTCAATCATTCAATACGTCTTCTTACAATATTAAAGATCATATGTTCAATTTAATAACAAAAAGGAAACAATTCAACATAAAATAATCTAATCTTTTCCTAATTGTCACAATTCAGAAGACAACTTTTCTTAATTTCTAGGTAAATCTTCATCCATTTCATTCATTCAACATGTCCTCTTCTTCTTTTTCTTCTTATACTATAGCATTAAAGCAAGTCCCCTTCTTCAATCTTAGATAAGACTTTATGAGTCTTCAATCTTAGACATTAACTTTAATTTGGTTTCTTTAGGTTTAAGCAATTATCTATTGCTTGGCTAAATAGCTCTTAGACCTGCTTCAGTTTTTTCTCTACAACCACAAAATATTTAAGTTTAAGAATACCACAAGAACAATTTATTTCCATAATTATTACTTTAACTTGTAATAAGAGTTCACATATAGCATGCAAATTCTATATATAAATGTGGGTTTTCTAATATGTTTCTTTAGGAGCACAAGCAATAAAATGGGTAAAAGAATTTACTAATAGCTTCAAGTTGCCTCCGAAATCCTAGCCTACAATATCATTTTCATCTTGAATAAGTGGACAGAGAGATGATGGTGAAGTAGGCAGAGGGAGAGATGAAGTTGAAAAATTAAAAATTGCAACTTAAATAGGATTTTCTCTCATATGGAGGTAGAATGAGACGTTTAGTAATCTTCGAATCTAGGTTAAGGCCCTAAGTTACATCAACTATGAATTGTATAAAATCTTATTATACCCTATTCTAACATCAGATTACATAGCCTATGAATTGCATAAAATCTTATTATACCATATTCTAACATCAAATCACTACTAGCAATCTTCAATTGCTAACTATAAATGAAAAAGAAAAACCATAATTACTGAACAAGTATGTAAACCAAAGAAAGGACCTTTAGGAAAAAATATCCAATCCCTGTCCATTTGCAATCAGGTATATTAAAAATAACTATATCCCAGCTGTATTTCTATTTTTTTCTTGTTTGACAAATTGTTTGCTTCTTTTTCTGATAACTTGTAATCCAAGTGGATATGGAAGTGGCTACACAAATAGCACTATAGTGAACATTTGAGAACTTTTGAAAGATAAGAACATGAGTTATCAAAGATTTATTTCAATGAGAAATTTAAAATACATCTATCATGTAATATAAGAAGAATCAATTCAACGCCAAGCAGATAATTTCAACATTAGACAATCAATGGAGTCCAGATAGCAGAGAGAAAAAACCATTACATTTTTCTTGTTTCAGTGTAAGCAACATATTACAATCCAAATTGACAACTAGGGATCTTAATAATGTTTGCTTGATTAATTAATTAACTCATAAGTAAAGTGCAGAACAATGATTAAATCACTCAGAGCAACTAACAACAAAAGATAAAAATGGAACCTTGTTATATTCCCTCACTTTCTCCTTTAGAATCTTGTACTCTAGCTTTACATCCTTGCATTTCAAATTGTCAAACAATCAAAATGGTAATATCGTGCAACCTTTGAAGATAACAAAGTCTAATAGTTTCACACTCATCAAGCAGGTAAGGGACTCTATTCTCATTTGTTGTCAGGGTCAATTTCAAGTGCATTTTTAATGTCTAGTCTAGCCAAATCAAGATCCACAAGTTAAATAAACCCTTTATGAAAAACGTTAAAACGTAAAGCTTAATATTCATTGATGAGAGCTGATACATTTATAATATAATAAGGAAATGAGAATATTACGATCAAGATTTAAAAACTATCAAAATATTAAAACAAATATAATGCAAGATGACACCCTTATTAGATAAAATACAAACTAAAATGTATCAGATAAAATGCAAGCTGATATCCTTGCCATCCCCCATAAAGTTGTACAGGTTTGGGGAAAACTATCAACTTGTCTTATAATGTTTGAAAGTGTGTCTTGATTAATGATTTTGTAAGGACATCGAATAACTGATCGATGGTGGAGATATACTACACATCCTTCCTTTTTGGTCACTTTATCTCTAACAAATTGAAAATCAATCTCTAAATGCTTGGACCTTGTGTAGAAAATATTCGTATTGGTGAGATATATTGTTGAGACATTGTCACACCAAATTTTGGGTTTTTGGCAATAGAGATGCCTATCTCATAGAAAAAGGAGACCATCCACTACACTTTATAGATAGTTGCAATGAAACTATGATACTCTATTTCTATGGATGACCTAGCGATAGTGCGCTGTTTGCACGATGACTAAGCAATTAAATTTGGACCAGAGTAACTGCAAAAGCCAGTGGTAGATTTGTGGTCCTGTTTATCACCTCCCCAATCTGCATTAGAGTGAGCATGGATGGAGAAATTAGTGGCTGGCTAAATAATCAAGCCAAAAGTTACTATGAGTTTCAAGTAACGCAAGTTTCATTTCAAGCTCTGCCAATGTTCATTAAATAGATCGTGCATATCTTGTGAAAGTTTGTTAATTGGCCTTGTAAAATTTAAATATTGTAATCCACCCACTCAACTCCAAAAGAGAGTAGGATCAATGAATTTTCCATGAATCATGTTGGGTTCCTGGACTGGCATAACAGTAGAGACATTATTATCATCCACCATTTTCGCCTTTTGAAGCTAGTCATGAACATAGTTAGTTTGAGTAAGAAGTAATCCATTTCAATACCACATAACTTCAACGCCTAAGAAATAATTTAACCATCCTACATCTTTAAGAGGAAATTATTGCTATAATTTTAAGATGAATAAGTCAACAAAAATTTGTTGTTACTTGTGAAAATAATGTCATCGACATAGATGAGGAAAAAAGCTTTAGTAATGTACAAGCAATTGGTTGGTAGCCTGATCTATCTCACATCGACACGACCTGATATATTGTATGATATTAGAGTTGCTAGTCGCTATATGCAAAAAACCCAAAAAGAAAAATCTGAAAACAGTTAGGCGAATATTAAGGTGCATGAAGAATACCATTGATTATGGTCTTTTATATAAGAATAGGGTACCATATGAAATTATTGGATACTGTGATGTGGACTATGCTGGTTACTGTGACACTTGATGTTTAACAATCAGTTATATGTTCAGTTTTGGTTTGGGTATTGTCTTATAGTGTAGTAAAAGGCAAACCAACAATGTCATTATCTAGTATAGAAGCAGAATACATGGCAACAACTATGACGGATCAAGAATGTACTTGGCTAGTACAATTGTTACAGGATTTGCAACAGTCAATTTACTCAGCAGTGAAGTTATATTATGATAATCAATCAGTAATACGCTTGGCAGAGAATTCTGTGTTCCATGCAAGGACAAAACATGTCGAGGTCTATTATCATTTTATTAGAGAAAATATGTTGGAAGGTGATATTGAGATTAAGTACATCAAGACGGTTGAGTAAGTTACGGATATCTTGACTAAAGGACTTGGAGTGAAGAAGTTTAAAATGTTTTGAAGATAGTTTGATATAATCTTAAAATGAAGTTAAAGAAGAAAGTTGATGATGAATGGGAGTAATAAAAATCCATCATCAAGATGGAGTTGTTAGTATAAGTAACTATTAAAATATGTGTGTGAAATTGTTAGACTAATAAAACATGTATGGAGTAAGTGATGTGTGTGTAGTAAGTGAACAACTAAGCATATGTAAAGAGTAAGTGAACAATTACATAAAGTGTGTGAATGAAGTAGTAATGGTAGATTTGGTTTTGTTTTGAAGTGAAGCCCCTTAGCTATAAATAGGCATTGTAAAGATGTATCTTAATATCCACTAAAAAGAAGAAATAAGGAGTAGCAAAAGAGAGAAAGGGAGAGAGAGATAAGTGAAAGCATTTGTAAAAGTAAGTGATATAGAAAATTTGTTGGGTGTGTAAAGTGTCTTTTGTAAGTCTTCTAAAGAAGTAAAATTGTAAAAATGTCATGTTACTTAATAACAATTATTTCTCTTCGACTCTATCTTTAATTTTAATTCAACACAGATTTTAACATTCCTTTCTTGTCAAATACTATAAATATCAAGGATTTAAAAATTGGACCGGACCGTCCAATTTGATCTGGTTAACCTTGAACCGATTGGATCACTGATTCAATTTTATAAATAACCCTTCTTATAAAATCGGCCGGTTATATAAAACCCAGCCGATTCAACCCGGTTAACTTAACTAGTTTAATGCGGTTATAAGTTGAATTGTCAACTCGTCGCCTCCCCCTCCCTTGCCCCGCACCACCACCTCCTCTCCTCCGCTCCTCCTCCTACTCTTCCAATCAACACCTCCAACATATCAGTCGACACCTCCTCAGTCTATCAAATTAGTCACGCCTCCAGATTAGTCCTCCAGTCGACGCCTTCAGTTGCTCTTTCAGTCGATGCCTCCATCACACCTCCAACCGTGCCTCTAGTCGATGCCTCCTCATTCCTTTATATCAGTCTCGCCTCCAAATTAGTCCTCTAGTCAATGCCTCTAGCTCCTCTTCAAGTCGATGCTTCCAACAGTCCTCCAGTAACACCTCTAGTCAACGCCTCTAGTCCACGCCTCCTCAGTCCTTCAAATCAATTGCACCTCCAGTCAACGCCTCCAACTACTCTTCTAGTCGACCCTCTAACAGTCCTCTAATCGCGGCTCCAGTTGACACCTCCTCAGTCCTCTAGTCGATGCCTCCAGTCTTGACAATTTTACTCATCTGTCGCCAGTTCATCACCAAGAAGACGATGGTTCCAATAGACGCCTCTAATCCTTAAACTAGAAATCAGAAACAGATACATTAAATTATAGTAATCTTAACTTTTAAGTCTTAATTATTAAGGTAAGTTTAGATAAATTTATTGCATCTGTATAATTTTTAGTGTTACAAATCTGCATTATCATATAAATATTATGTGTTAATTTGAAATTTGATGTATAAATTTAATTTATATTAGTTTATGAATGATTAATCTTCATATTTATATCAAATTTTCATTTGTATTGTTCAATTATGTTCAATGTTCAACATATTTAAATTTATTAATTATAAATATTTTAGAAACTTTCCAGGTTGACATTATAATGGAGAATAAGCAGTCATAAAAAAAACAAAAATTCAGTAGACATGACATCTTCTATTCATGGAAAAATTGATCCAACATGGAATTAATTTTCTTCTACTCAAACATATGATGGAAACACTCAGTACAATTGCATGTTTTGCAGTAGAATGTTTAAAGGTAGAGGAATTTACAGAACGAAACAACATCTTGCTGGTATTAAAGGTAATATTGCTCCTTTAAAAAATGTACCATTTGATGTGCATGAGATGTTTATGAATTATTTAAAAGAACAAACAAAAAAGAAAAAGAAAATATAGAGGCTCATAATATTTCTTTTGAAGGTGATGAAGCACAAGTTGTATGGCAAGTATCAGTATTAGAGAAAGGAAAAAGAAAAGCTGCTATTAATATAGAATCTTATTTTCCTTTAAGAAGTGTTCCGGGTTCTCAGTTGAGTTTTAAAGTGTTTTGTATGATAAAGATGCTATTTTACGTTGTAAAAGAGCTTGGGCCAGATGGTTTTATCATTCTTATATTCCTTTAAATGCTCTAAACCCACCTTATTTTCAAGAAGCAATAGATGCCACAACAACAATAGGCCCTGGATTTAAGGCACCTTCTGATTAAGAGATTCATGTGTCTTTACTTCAAGATTTGAAAATAGAATGTCAATTGATTGTAGATTCATATAAATTTAGATGGGAAAAAACAGGATGCACTATTATGGAAGATGGTTGGACTGATCAAAAATAAAGAACTTTGATTAATTGTTTAGTTTACTGTGATATTGGGATAACTTTTGTTAAATTTGTTGATGCTTCAGATGTGGTCAAAAACACTCACACTTTATCTGAAATATTTTCTGAAATTGTTGAATGGATTGGACTAAAGAATGTAGTTCACTTCGTTACAGATAATGCAGCTAACTATGTAGTAGTTGAATATTTATTGAAATCAAAGTATGAGAATATTTATTGATCTCCATGTGCTGTTCATTGTATCAATCTCATTTTAAAAGATACTAGATCTATGGCTCATATTTCTAGTATTGCTTCACGTGTATCTAATATCACAATTTTTGTGTATAATCATTTGGTCTTTTTGTCTTGGTTGAGAAAGCAAGAAGATTGGGTTGAGATAGTTCATACTACTGCTACTAAATTTGTGACTACATTCATAACTTTGAAAAGTGTTTATAATCACAAAAAAGTACTACAGAATTTAGTGACGAGTAAACATTTTTTGAGTCCCAAATTATCAAAAAGTGAGAAAGGAAAAGAAGTTTATACTATTGTCCTAGATAATAAAGGATACTTGCTTGAGTGTTGTAAATATTGTGGCTCCACTAATAAGATTGTTAAGGATTGTTGACTCAGATGAGAAACCATCTTTATATATATATATATATATATGATGGCATATATAGGACTCACAATACAATTATGAATATTTTCAAAGGGAATGAGAGATTATACAAGCCTTATACAAAAATTCTCGAGAAACGATGGGATAAACATCTTACTCAAAGAATTCATTGGACAACTTATTTTCTTAATCCCTATTGCTTATTTAGTGAAGACGTATGCACAAATCAAATAATGAATGGTGTTTTTTTAATGTGATTAAGCACAAATGTATGTTTTCTATAGTAGAGCAGTCAAAAGCATATCAGATTGTATCATGAAAGTTCATGGAGTTTTGCTAAACCATCTGCACAAAGGGAACCCGTGATGAAAAAAATGCAACCTGTTAAGTTTTCATAATTTAAATTTCATTTTTTACTTATTAATAATATATTTTAATATTTTTCTTATAACTTTTAATTTAAAATA
>JAOXYD010149073.1:0-10540 GCA_028565735.1 Pinacopodium congolense
GTATCAGACCATGGTCTTGCATTTGCATTAGTTTCTAGTGAAACTATGAGTAAATATTAGAAATGGCATATTATTTTGTTCAAGAGGGTTTAGATATTCATCGGCCACCAATTTTTTATGGTAGTGACTTCTTGATATGGAAAACTAGAATCAAGTTTTTTATTATGGGCCAAGATTTACATTTGTTGAAAATTATTTCAAATGGCTCTAATGTTCTTTAAAATGATCAAAATTGTGTTCTCTTAAATGACAAAGCCATGCATATCATACATGACACATTAGATAAGGATGTCTTTAATAAAGTATCCATGTGCAAATCTTCTTTTGAGATTTGATGTAAGTTAAAGCAAATATATGTAAGAGGCATTGAAGAAGAAGAAGTGAAGGAAGTGGAGAAAGCTAAAGATGAGGAAGAGCTTTTAAACACATGCCTTGAAGCCTTTGTAGAAGATGCTCCATACTAATTAAATGTTGAAAATGAAAGCAATGAGGTACCATCTAGCTCTAACTATAATGATGATGAGTATAATGCTTTAGAAGTAGGTTTGAGCTATGATGAATTGGTTAGATGCTTAAAGCATGCAACTATAAAGGAAGAAACTATCTTCCAAGCACAAGGAATGTATGAAGTTGATGAATGATCTTAGAGTAGAAAATGAGAAATTAAAGAATGATTTGTATGCTTTAGAATCTAAGAATGTGAATGTTGTTTCTAATAATTGTATGATTGAGAATAATAGATCAATGAATGTGAATGATTGTTTAAGAAATGAATTGGATGAATGCTTGCATGAGAATGAGAAGTTGAAAGATGAATTACATGACATGTTAGAATCCAAAAATGCATGCATATTAGAAATTGATAGGTTAAAGAATGAAATTAGTGCCATACCAGATTCTAAGAGTGTGGATGTTGCTATGCATGACAATGAGTATAAGTTGATGCATGAAAATGAATCTTTGAAGAAGGAAGTGGATAACCTCAAAGAATCATTGGCCAAATTCGTAAAAGGCAAATAAAATTTAGATTGCATGCCAGGTGGACAAAAGAGTTCCAATGATAAATGTGGCTTAGGCTTTATCTAAGGAAGTGAAACTCCTAATGCCAAAACTATTTTTGTAAAAGGTAAAAGCTTAAGTGAAGAAAGTGTACTAAAGTCTTCATTTAATAATGGTGCTTCTACATCAAAAGCTTATGTTAGTTCATCATTTAAGAATGTTGCATGTTCATCAAAACTACATGCTAGGAAGAGCAATCATGCATTCTTATATGCATCTAAGATAAAAGCTAGAATGGATATGCATGTAGTTAAAAATAGGCATATGTAGAGCTTCCAAAATAGGCATTTATGTTTATAAGGTGAAAGTGAATGACATGTTATTTCAAGATGATTCCATATGTAAAGCTTCAAGTTTGAAGGACTAAGATGAAGTTAAAGGAAGAAAAAAACATATGGAAGCTACAAGACCTTAGTTAGGGTGTCTTTCATGCAATTGTAAATTTTACTTACTGTCCAATTGATCTAAGGGCTCATTATTGATAATGCATTGCATGTAGTTCATCTTATGTTGCATGAAACTTGATTTGATTACAAATACACTTTTTGAAGTTAATTAAATCATGTTGATGTGTTTTATGGTCTCGCATTATGTCTTGAAAGTTTTTTTATTTCTTATTCAATGTTTGGATAGTTAAAATTTGCTTTAGCCATTCATTTGGTTTAAACTCTTTTATTAACATGCCTCAAATCTGTACACATTTGAATTATTATCATTAAATTTGATTTTTCAGTACCCAAATAATTTTTTATTACTTTAAAATATCATTCACATTTTTCCTAGGGTATTAAGAGTGTAATAGAATTTTATTTCATTTTTTAAGAACTTAAAATTTTGATTAAACTTGAAAAAGATAGATTACTCAAAGCTGTCTCCAAAAGCTCCTTCTTTCCTTAGTTGGAATTAATTCAAGTGTAACCCTAATTCGTTTAAGACAAAATACGTGTAGCCACATAAACAAAACCTAGCAGCCTCCTAGACCTCTCAAAAATCTCAAAACCTTTTTTCTTGCTCTCAAAAAACAAAATTGATAAATCAACTTTTTCAATCTCTCCAAGTTGTCCCTCTCTATACTATTTCAGTTTTCTCTTACCCTATCATATTAAATCTATTTGATAAATTTCTAAATTTTTATTGTGATTGATCATATTTTTGAATTTTTAGAGTGATTATATTGATTGATTAGAGCATAAACTCCGAAATATATCAAATATGTTTATGTTTGTTATGATCTATTTTAGATATTAATTCTCAACACCTAAATTTGTTTCTAAAATTCCAATTTTGTGCTTTCATATTTGCTTATAGTTTATAGAGGTTGTGTGATTTTTTTTTGATCTGTGAAAGATTATATCTTAGATTTTAAATCTGTTCACTTCAAAAGTGTCGAATTTGTCAAGATTTTTCTGTGTTATTTTGAACATGTTTTTGGACAATTTAATAAATTTATAAAATCCCATAAAACTTATTTTCTAATTCCTTATGGGTCCTAAAATTATCTAAATTTTTGTTTCGAATTTCTTGAAGTCTATTTAAGTTATTTTCAAAATCGTTTTTCAGATACACTTAAATTGTTACTAGTTTTCTATTCTTGTATTAATTGCATATTTTGATTATGTAAATCTATTTTGGGTGTCCAAGTTTGTGGTTTTTGGTTTGTTTATGATCTTAGGATTATCTATGTATTTTTAGTTTGAATTGTGAGCACTTATGTCTTCTATTTAGGGTTAACATTTGCAAACTGCTCAAATTTGTCCAGAATTCATTCATTTGCTTTCATACATATATTTGAGCATTGAAATCAAATCTATTTGCTTCCAAATTGTGGTTTATGTTTTTTTAAATCTCAGAAGAGTTACTAAAAATTTGACTAATTTTTTAGAGGCTTATTTGACTGTTTAGATGTATTATTGTTCTATTCATTAAATCTGTCCAAATTTAGATTAAGTGAATATTTCAGGTTATGCTTCATTATCATACAAGTTTTTTTATGTGAATTAAATTTGGCATATTAAGATTTTTTTCAGCTTTCATTTTTGTCATTGATTATTCATTTCTTTATTGAAAGCTTTAGAGCCCTTAGATTGGTTGTGCTTTAAGTGAAATACATTCATAAGAGTCCTTAGTCACTTGAAAAGGGAAATTTGCATTGTTAGATTGCTTAAGGTTGTCAAGGCTCCTCTTTGCCATATAAAAAGTAGGAAGGCTCCTCTTTACCTTAAAAGATTGGGTTATAAAGGCTCCTCTTTGCCTAGAATAAGAATTTCTTGTGAAGGCTCCTGTTTGCCTTAAAAGATTGGGTTATAAAGGCTCCTCTTTGTTTAGAAAAAGATTGTCCTATAAAGGTTAATCTTTGCCTAGAAAAAGATTGTAATTGTTTCTACTTTAATTAGTTAAGAATAATATCCAACAAGGAGTTGGAGAAGAGACGTAGCCTATCTTTGGGGTAGGTGAACTTCTTTAACAAACTGTGTATCTTGCCTTCTTTTCTCTCTCTTTTTACTTATTACTTGTTGTGTGTTATTAGATTGGCATTCACTCTTGCATACCTCGTTAAATAAAATTGGTTAAGTGTTAAGTTTACATTCTACAAGAAAGTTTTTAAACATTCAATTTACCCCCCCTCTTAAGTGCCTTTAGGGCTTATAGTGTATTTAACAAAAGGGTTATAATGATTGAAGAGGCAATGCATATTGTTTTTTTATGAATCTAATCCATTTTGTATGAAGAAGAGTGTTGGTGATGATTTGGATTTAAGAAATAATAAGGAAAAATTAGGGTTTGAAGAGCTTAAAGAAGACAACTTAGATACCTAACCTTTACCTTGTGAACCTATTATTGAACTAGGTTATGTTTGGAGAGATGAGAGCTTACCTAGAGAGTAGAGATTTAAGAAATACCATCCCTCCAACCAAATCATAGGTGGTGTAGGAAGTGGAGTAGCAACTAGATCAACCTTTAGAGACCCATCTCATGATGCGTTTATTTCCATCATAGAGCCTAAAACCATACATGAAGCATTAGGTGATGAGAGTTAGACTTTCTCCATGAATGAAACGCTGAACAAGTTTGAAAGAAATAAGGTATGGACCTTAATACCTAGACCTAATGATCATCAAATTATTGGTACTAAGTGAGTCCTTTGGAATAAGCTTGATGAAGATGGAAACATTGTGAGAAGTAAAGCTAGATTGGTAGAAAAGGGGTATAAAAAAGTAGAAGGGATAGATTATGAAGAGACCTTTGCACTTGTAGCAAGGATAGAAGCTATTAGATTGTTACTTACTTTTTCTTCTTATATGGGATTTAAACTTTACCAAATTGATGTTAAAAGTGCTTTTAAAAATGGTTTTATTCAAAAGGAGGTATATGTAGATCAACCTCCTGGTTTTTGAAAATCATGATGCACCCAAGCAAGTTTATAAACTTGCTAAAACTTTGTATGGTTTAAAATAAGTTCCTAGAGCTTGATATAATAGATTAAATTATTTTCTTTGTAAAAATGGTTTTGTCAAAGGAAAATTCGATACCACCTTATGTATAAAGAAATAAAAAGATGATTTATTGATTGTGAAAATATTTGTGGATGATGTTATATTTGGTGCTACTGATGATGTTTTATGTCAAGAGTTTGCAAAAAGTATAAGCAGAAAATTCAAGATGAACATGATGGGTGAGCTAAAATTCTTTCTTAGACTCCAAATAAAGCAAATGAAGGACAACGTTTTCATAAACCAAGCCAAGTACACAAAACATCTACTCAAGTAATTTGGAATGAGTCAAACAAAACCACTAGGCACACTAATGGCAATTACCACAAAGTTGGACAAAAATAAAGAGGGTAAGCTAGTAGAGGCCAAATAATATTAAGGTATGATTAGTAGCTTAATATATTTGACTGCAAGTAGAATCGATATCATGTTTTATGTATGTTAGTTCATCTTCTTTAGGTTTATGGTATCTTAAAATTGCATTCTTTGAGTTAGTTGATTATTCAAATGCAGATTATGCTAGTAATTTACTAGATAGAAAGAGTACATCTGATACTTGTCAGTTTCTTGGTTATGCATTAGTCTCCTAGTTTAGCAAAAAACAAAATTCAATGCCATTATCTACAGCCGAAGCAGAGTATGTAGCGACTGGTAGATGGAAGAGCTCTAATTCTTTCTTGGTTTGCAAATAAAGCAAATGAATGATGAAAATTTCATAATTCTAGCTAAATATACTAAGGAGTTAATTAAAAGATTTGGAATTGACAAAGCAAAGCTATTATGAACACCTACAAGCATTGTAACTATAAGGATGAAGAAGACATAACTATAGATACTAAGTTATATAGAAGTATGGTAGGTACTTTTCTTTACCTTATCATAAGCAAGCTTAACATTATTTTTAGTGCATCTTTATATGCTAGGTTCTAATATAATCTTATAGAGTCACATCTTTAGCAATTAAATGTATACTTAGATATTTGTTTGCAACTACCTCCTTAGGACTTTAGTATCTTAAGAATGAATCTATAGAATTAATTAACTATTCTAATGGAGATTATGTTAGAAGCCTTTTGGATAGGAATAGTACAACTTGCCAATTATTAGGTAATGCATTAGTTTCATGGTTTAGTATAAAAAAAAAATTTGGTAGCTTAGTCAACCAAAATCGTGAAATATATAAAAAATAGTAGTTTTATAAGTACTTTGGCTTATGTAATCACGAAGAGATTATAGTATGAAGCTTGCTAAGATTCCTATTAGATGTGATAGCATTATTGCCATATAACTAACCAAGAATCCAATTCCTTATTCTAGGTTTAAACATATAGAGATAAGACATTATTTTATTAGAGATCATCTGTCAAATGGCAGGAGAGAATTAGACATGATTGATCGTAGGTCACTTTGATAATTTTGTGAAAATTATGTTTAGTTTTTGACATTTGTGTGAATTATTTAATAATAATTGGTTTATACTAATAATTGTTATAAACTCTTTTTATAATTGATATTAACAGTTGATATCTTTTAAATTCTTTTTTATGATATTAAAAAGGGGTAGAAGTTTATGTGGTATTAGATGTTTTATGCTTTCAATGATATTCATGCTTACAAATTATGATTTTGATCCTTTTCATACTTTATTACTCCTTTGCATATGGATGAACAAATTTAGGGGGATTATTATTTGATAATGCATAAATTAAGCGGGAGTATGTTTTATATGATGAGTATATGTAATGTTTGATGTTTTGATTTATGAAGAACTTTGAACCTTTTGATAACTAATGATAAGTTTTATATGTGTTTTTGGCTTATTAATATCATATGTTTTGTAATCATAAAAAGGTGGAGGCGGGGGAGGTTATTAAACCTATGGACACTCTAAGCTTGGTTTGGATGATAACAAATACTAATTATTTTCTTTATGGCGAAAGGTTTAAAAGATAGAGTCACTGAAGGACAAATTGATGGTCATTTAAAGTGATAAGTTTAGACCTAAAGGCTAAGTTGGGGATAAAACAAGATTAAGCAACTTGGTAGCATGAAGAAATTAAGTTAGATAGTTTTAAGTTTTATTTGTAATATTTACTTGGAGGTTCCTTAGGGTCATAAATTGCATTCATGTTGCATAAAGTTTTTTAAAGGTGTATAAATTTTTTACTAGCTAAGACAAATTTTGTGTTTGAATTTAATTCTCATGTCTTGCTATTTTAAACTACTTAGGGGATGATTTGAAACTTGTGTGAATTATGATTTAGTGAAAGAAATGGTTTTGGATTGATTAGAAATTGTTTCAATTTAAGTTTAATTTGAAAAGTTTTTGGATGAGCTTAAAATTGAATGAATGATGACAAATTTTGTTTTTGTGACTTTGAACGAAAAGTCTTAATAAAAATTACTTTGGGGAGATTTTTAAATTGCGTGACTTAAGTTTTGTATGTTACTTCATACGTCCTAAAAGCCCTAAAAAATGAGGGGTTTAAATTGAGTGTTCTAAAAATTATTCTAATCTAAAAATTAAATCTGTCACCTAAATCAGTTTCAACACAATGCTATCTTTACACTAAGATTTAATGTAGGAAGATATGCCAATGGTTATGTCAAATTATGGATAAGAATTAACTTTCACAACTGATAATATCACAAATGTGAATCTATAGCTTAATTAACAACATCATAAAGATGAATCAATGGCATAAGTAGTCGATAGTATAAAGATGAACCAATAATACAAGTAGTAAAAAATATAAAGATAAATCAATATCACTATGAACTCTAATTAGCAATAATGTAAATATGACTTAACGATACTATAAAAAATAATGTAAAGAGATTAGGGAAGAGAGGAGACATGAAATTTATAATGGTTCGGCAATCAAAACAATTATCTAATCCACTCCTAACATGCTTGCTGTTGGAGTTTTCACTACCACAATGTCACAATTACAATCTTTTGCAATGGTGAAGAGTAACCCTTTCAAACTAAAATCTTCTCTTTAGAAGATGAAAATCAACCTTTAATAAATCTTTTTAAGGAAAAGTGCAACCTATACAAGATCAAATAACCAAATAATTATGAAAACCCCTTTAATAGTAACCAAAAAACACCTATAATCTAAGGGCTCTTATGCTTTCAAAAATGAAATATATGATCAATGGACCTCTTGAAAGCTCAAAGACATAGTATATGATAGCTTGAAAATGCAAAAATCAAATTAGAAGCGTGAATGATGAAGATTGAGAGAGATGAACTATGAAAACTTGAAAACTATAAATATAGTAATGTTGTATGAGTAAGAACTCACACAACATTGTATTCAAGTGCAATTACATAAATATAACCCTTTTGAAAGCTTAAAGAAATAGAATATAAGGGCTTAGAAACAAAAAAACCATTGAACCAAAGGAGGTTTCACCTTATTTTGATGATGAAAAAACATCTTTATTACTAATATTTTGTTTAAGTGTGCTGTAAAGATTGGTATTTTGGAATGAAGTTCAAGTGAATTTGATAAAAGAGCTTGGAGCTTAACAAGTAATATAGAAGGACACATGAAGTTAATTTGAGTTTTTAGCTACTATCACTTACTAAAGAATGGTTGACTGATTGAGGCAAGACTAAAGATCAATCGGTTGAATGAGAATTGGTTGAACGAATGGAGCAAGAATGGATATCGATCGACCGCATCCATGCACCAGTCGATGGAATGAGTAAATGCAGAAGGTCAATCTACCAAATGTTAACTATTGGTTGATTTAATGTGAAGATTGCACAGTGAAAGATTAGGAATGGTGATATTTTGCAATGGTAATAAGTCTTAATAAAGAGGATGATAAAGGAAAAGATAGAAGTGTTTTGAGCCTTTTTTAAGGATGATTAATAGGAGAGCAAAGATAAAGGAATTACATAGAGAACTTCTAAGTCATTTGTCTATTTTTAGAAATGTTTTCAGCCTTTTTATTGTCCTTTAAGTGAGTAAAGGCTAGTAAGGATTGCCATTGTGTATCATTGAGTATTGAGTGCCTTTTCACATATTAAAGCATCATATTAGTGAGGTTATTCTTGAGCCTTCAAAAAGTACGTGACAAGGTTATTCTTGAGCCTTAGAAAAAGAACAATAGAGGGTTATCATTGAGCCTTAAAAGGAATTTGTAAGCTATAAAATTGTAATTTTCATTTGTACTTCATTCATATCTTTGATAAATAATACAATCTTATTTCATTTGGGCATTTCAATATTTTTTCTAGTTTTTGCAATTTAGTTAAGGTGTTTTTGTGATTTGTATAAAATTTTATCACCTAATTCACCCCTTTTAGATGCCATATAGGACCAATAAGTGGTATAATAGCATAGGCCTTACATAGAGCCTTAATTCCAACAAATTAGTGAGTAAAGATCTATGGCACACTTTATAAACTTTATAGGCTCTTCATCTAGCCTAGAAGGTCATAACCCCCATAGAACTTATTTCTTTGATGGAAGTAATTATTTGCATTGGAAGAATAGGATGAGATGCTATTTGATGGGTGAAAATGTCAATTTATGGAATGACGGTGTCACAAAAGTTTTTCTTGCCTACTAAAGTTTTTGGAAAATAATTAGTGTTAGAGAAAGAAAATGAATGGAATACTAAAGAAAAGAAATCGGTATCCTTAAATTGTAAGGCCATGCATATTTTATACTATGCTTTAAGTATGGAATTTTACAATAGGATCCCTATTTATGAAACTGCATACGATATTTGACATACTTTAGAAATCACTCATAAAGGCACAAAAGAAGTGAAAAACTAAAATAAGCATGCTTACTCATGATTATGAACTTTTTCAATTGCTGCATGATAAGAACATTTGTAATATGTATGCATAATTCAATAATATCATAAGTGTTCTAAAAGATCTAGGTAAGACCTATCAAGTGTTGAGCTTATTAAGAAAATTGTTAAGTCCCTGCCAAATTCGTGGGAAACAAAATGTTATGGGTTAAATCAATAGTATTTTTTTATGTTATTTATTATATATTTGCCCATATTTTGGTGTTTGAATTTTTGATTTATCTTTAAACATGTTTAATTTGTAGATTGATGGGAATACTTAAAAAAATGTGTAAAAAGGAAGCAAAAACATTAAATTTCGAGACATATACGACGAGCTAGCAATCCCCTGTATAAAGATTAATAATCCCTATAGAAAGATTAAGCAACATAACCAATACATGGGTCTACAAGACCAATAAGTGCGTCTGGATAGACCCCCGTGTCAGTACCTAAAGCAACTAATACGTGGGTCTGGACAGATCCCTGTATTGGTCCCACAGATGCATTTTTCTAGGTGATTTTTCAATATTTAGGTCTTGTTTTCTTCTTCAAGTTATAGCTACTCCTTTCCTATAGATAGAGGGCCTCTCTTGACATTTTAGGCATCAAATTTAAGATAAAAAACACATTTGTTTTAGTATTTTTTAGATATGTTGAGTCGTAATTCGTAAAACACAAACTACTATTACGAGTTTTACGTTCAAAATCGCAAGTATACGGGTCATACTTGTAGTAAAGAATGGATATTGATCCTACGAGGATTGATATCTAGACACCCTATCAATTGGGCTTACACTTTGTTTAAGAAATTCAATTTAAGAAAATAAAATAAATAAATAAAACAAATAAATGAGACAGATGCAGACAGATTTCGGAGTAGGAGCGAGAAACACAACCAATCGCAAACACAGCAAAAAGAAAATTCGGAGAAAAATAACAAGATTTAAGCATAGGATTTGTCGTTATTCTTATTTATTTCCCTTAGGTTAATTAATCTAATTTATATTTGGCCCAAGAGTTCCTAATATTTTAGTTACACTCTCTCAAGGTGCAATTAAATGTCACTAGCTAAATAAATTTAGGATTAAGTTTGGGATCTCTCGACATGCAAAGCCTTTCCTAAACCTTTAACTAGATCTGAAGCTATCCTATAGGCAGTATATTAA